>JAECUM010044156.1:0-21665 GCA_016617855.1 Megalonaias nervosa | reverse complement strand
TGAATCCGCTTCTATTTAAAAAGATATGAACAGCTGGGGGAATTTGTGTACGTTCTTGGAAGTTTTCACTGTCAGAGTCTAAAGGAAGATGAATTCAATTCCTTAACCATATGTTTTTGTTTCATATCCACAGAGTAAACAAATTAATGAATTTAATAGACTGCAGTTAAGAGTATGGAAATAATTACAAACGAATGTCAAAGCCCAATAACTCAATTATTAAGTATACATTGAACAGAGAGATTTTTTTTCGCCATGTAAGGTATTTATTTGTCTAAACTTCAACAGATGCTGAGCATGAGGAGGAAGTCCTTACCTTTGTAGACACTAAATGTTTTTGCTGTGGAAAAGACAGTTGCTGTTGAAGTAGTTCCATTATATCGCATATTGACAAGTTGTATGCCTGTAGAATTTCCAGCTACAAAATATATTTACATCTGTCTGTAACCAAACAGTACTGAGTCAGATTAAGCTGCATAGTTTTATGTTTCAGACCTATTGTGTCACCTGCAATATCATGGTGATATATAGTTGTGATTTTTCAGTAGAAATAATAGCACAGGTGGCAGTTTTGAGAAAAATGTTTCACTTTAATGTGGGTGCTTTTTCTCAAGTCATAGAGTGGATATTATACCGAAAAATGGATGGATTTTGTTGGACACTTGGGAATTTTTGCATTCTGTTTCCTTTGATATTTGCTACGCCATTCACTGTTAACATGTTCCCGTGTTCTTTGAACATCTGTTGAGGTTTCATGTCATTTGTTTGAGCAGAATAGCATGTCCAATTCTTTAGGCAATATGGATGCTTTGTTTTTCTATATATAGTCTAAATTCCAAGTATGCTTAAATTGGCCCAACCCCAAAAAACCACCTCCAATTAAATTGACATGCGTTTTCAAATGTTTAAAGTAAAAATATGTACAATTAAATTGTAACATATTTATTATATCCCCCCCATGTAGTTTTTCATGGTTAAAGTGAATATCAAGGTCATATATATATATATATATATATATATATATATATATATATATATATATATATATATATATATATATATATATATATATATACATAAGTATGTGGTACTGATATTTATGTCTATATATATTTTCCACTCTATCTTTTAACTAATTATCATTCGTATGTGCAAAATGGAATTTTGGGTATTTTTGTTGATCACAATTTCTTTTTTCTTCATATGTTAGTGTATGTATCAAATCCGAACTTTTAAATATTTAGCGGTTATACTTTTATTTTTGGTGAGCTTATGGATAGGGTAATGGGGATAATATAACAAATTGATTAGGATATTCAAAAATTTAATAGGTTGAATACATTTTGGCATTCAGTTGTCTTTGTATGTCATTATTAAATAGACTGATGCATATATAGAAAGACACTAACTGCAAAAGTTCAGTGTCATCTATTTAAGACTTCCAAGAAGACTGAAATAAAGCAGAGTTCTGAAATACGCCTCATGTTTTCTGTCAAAGTCTATTTACGTTTCATATACAGAATGCAAGGTTTTAAAGTTACCAAATACTAATCACTTATCACACTGGTAATTTTCTCAGTTTCAAAATACGCCCTAACTTGTGAATTACATTTGGCTAAGTTTTAAATTCGCCTTTTCTTGCCCAGTACGCCAGCATTGTTTTTGGACTACGCCTGTATTGTTCAAAAAAGACGTAACTAAAAAGGATGATCTATGCCCTACTAGCATTACACTTTTGGATCTTTAAGGCCTGTAAAATTTTACTTAAACCTTTAAATAGAGTGTATTACGCTTTTTATTATGCTCCTGAACATGCGAAATACTCCCATTCTTTTCGTACGGGCCAGTCTGAAATGTATCCAGATTATTTCCATCTAATAGGGTATCTAATGATATATAACTTTCTTCCTATAACCACTCCCTTGTGTACCCAAATTCCTGATATCTTACATGGTATCTTATGCCATATGCCTTCTAATCATATCAGTCCCATATTTATCCAGATTCCTTCCCTCTAGCGTGGTGTCACACGACATATAGCTTCCTACATATACCCACTCCCTCGTGCACCCACATCCCTGACATTTTGCATGGTATCTCATCTCATATAGCCTTCTCACGATGCCCAGTCCCATTTGTATCTAGATTCCTGACATCTGTCATGGAATCTTATGTCATACAGTCTTCTAACCATACACAGTCTGGAACTTTCCTCTGGAACTGTATTCCAGTTGAGATTAGAAATTCCCACTATATTTCCTTCATCCAAACCCATTAAGTCCAGTGGCTTCAGAGAGGAAGTTAAAGTAAATAAATTCCTTTGTATGAGGGCCTCAGGTAGATTAGTTCTTCAGCTAATTGTGTTACCCTCTTTAAATAAAGTTATTATTATTATTATTATTATTATTATTATTATTATTATTATTATTATTAAATCTATCCTGATTAATTCCCTCTTACTTGGAATCTAATGATATAGCTTTCTACCTATACCCACACCTTTGTGTACCCAGATTCCCAATATCTGACAGATTATGCCACATAGCGTTCTGACCAAACCCAATCCATGTTTCTCCAGATTCCTTACCTTTGACAGGGTATTTCATGTCATATAGCTGTCTAATGCACACCATTTCCTTGTGCATATATGTATACAGATTCCTTTGCTCGAACATGGGATATAATCGTACAACGTTCTACCTATGTCCAGTTCAATGTTTCTCTACATTCCTTCCCCCTCACATGGTATCTCACATATGGCTTTCTGCATATACCCACTCCCTTGTGCACCCAGATTTCTGATTTCATGCAGTGTATCTCATGTCATATATCCTTCTTATGATATAATCAGTCCCGTATGATTCCAGATTCCTGACATCTGGCATGAAACCTCATGTCATATAGTCGTCTAACCACACCCAGTCTATAACGTATCTAGATTCCTTTACCCTAACACGGAATTAAATGAGATATAAGTTTCTACCTATACCCACTCCCTCGTGTACCTCGATTCCTGATATCTGCATTGTATTTCATGCCATATAGTCTTCTAACTACACCCAGTCCCATTTTTCCAGATTATGTTGCTCTAACATGGTATCACGCAACATATAGTTTTCCACTTATACCCACTACCTTCTGTAGCCAGATTCCTTTCATCTAGCATGGTAGCGTTTTAATCTGTTTTGCGGTAGTTCCAAAAGTAGTATGATGTAAATATGGCCAATATTCCCTGTTATAAATGAACTTCCATTTAATATGAGGGTGAAAAAAGAAAACGTGATTTTAGGAGGTTTGTGGTTTGGTTCACAGAAAACTACTATGGGTACATTTCTAAAACCTGTATATGAAACCATGGCAATACTTGAAAACGGAATTGAATTACCTTCTCTTGGATACAAAGGTAATTGTCTTTGAAGAGCGTTTCTATGTGCAACAGCTGATCGTCTTCTAGATCACCCCTGTGTATACGTATGGAGACTGGAAATGTTTTCAAACAGGGGAAACTGCCAAAATTGGTATAGGTCACACGTATTTTTCATGTAATGAAATTTCACCCAAAGGGCCTGAGAGAACATCAAATTTGGTTCTGAATCATGCAAAACGTTGTTTATGGTCAGAATAATGGGTCCAAAAATATCATTATTAATGGTGTGAAACGTCCAACATGGCTTAGTTTTTCCCCTCTGTTTAATACTGTGAAAGGAATCGCTTTTTAATACATGCATGGTATATTATTAGGAGTTCAGAAACGTCTTCTTTGCTTGTGGTTTTCAAATGAATTTTCCGGTAAGAAGTTTAACTTCCACATCAAAGTAACTGAGGTCGAATAAAGATTACCGAGTATTTTGGTAACACCAGAAATATCGAGATTATCAAGATCTATTTACACAGACCCAAAACACTCGAAAGCTGCAGAATATTGGACCTTTTTACTTTATGATATTGTTTCTATGTTGAGTGTAATGCTTTCAAATGGCTCTTCATTTCATGACGCAGAGACTATGCTGCTTCAGTTTTGTAATTACTTTGAAAATTTGTATGATAATTGTTATATGTCTCAATATTCATCAACTGGTTCATTTAGCAGATATTGTCAGAGAGCTTGGACCTTTGTGTATATAGTTGCTTTTACTTCAAAGACACGATTGGATTTCTTTTGACAATGATTAGTAGAACTCATGCCATATATAATCAGATTGTAACAGTTGTTTCTATTGTTCTAAAGCTACCTTAATTAAAACAAGAGTATGATATCAAAGGGTCAGACAATTTGATTGAATCCGCTTCTATTTAAAAAGATATGAACAGCTGGGGGAATTTGTGTACGTTCTTGGAAGTTTTCACTGTCAGAGTCTAAAGGAAGATGAATTCAATTCCTTAACCATATGTTTTTGGTTCATATCCACAGAGTAAACAAATTAATGAATTTAATAGACTGCAGTTAAGAGTATGGAAATAATTACAAACGAATGTCAAAGCCCAATAACTCAATTATTAAGTATACATTGAACAGAGAGATTTTTTTCGCCATGTAAGGTATTTATTTGTCTAAACTTCAACAGATGCTGAGCATGAGGAGGAAGTCCTTACCTTTGTAGACACTAAATGTTTTTGCTGTGGAAAAGACAGTTGCTGTTGAAGTAGTTCCATTATATCGCATATTGACAAGTTGTATGCCTGTAGAATTTCCAGCTACAAAATATATTTACATCTGTCTGTAACCAAACAGTACTGAGTCAGATTAAGCTGCATAGTTTTATGTTTCAGACCTATTGTGTCACCTGCAATATCATGGTGATATATAGTTGTGATTTTTCAGTAGAAATAATAGCACAGGTGGCAGTTTTGAGAAAAATGTTTCACTTTAATGTGGGTGCTTTTTCTCAAGTCATAGAGTGGATATTATACCGAAAAATGGATGGATTTTGTTGGACACTTGGGAATTTTTGCATTCTGTTTCCTTTGATATTTGCTACGCCATTCACTGTTAACATGTTCCCGTGTTCTTTGAACATCTGTTGAGGTTTCATGTCATTTGTTTGAGCAGAATAGCATGTCCAATTCTTTAGGCAATATGGATGCTTTGTTTTTCTATATATAGTCTAAATTCCAAGTATGCTTAAATTGGCCCAACCCCAAAAAACCACCTCCAATTAAATTGACATGCGTTTTCAAATGTTTAAAGTAAAAATATGTACAATTAAATTGTAACATATTTATTATATCCCCCCCATGTAGTTTTTCATGGTTAAAGTGAATATCAAGGTCATATATATATATATATATATATATATATATATATATATATATATATATATATATATATATATATATATATATATATATAAGTATGTGGTACTGATATTTATGTCTATATGTATTTTCCACTCTATCTTTTAACTAATTATCATTCGTATGTGCAAAATGGAATTTTGGGTATTTTTGTTGATCACAATTTCTTTTTTCTTCATATGTTAGTGTATGTATCAAAATCGAACTTTTAAATATTTAGCGGTTATACTTTTATTTTTGGTGAGCTTATGGATAGGGTAATGGGGATAATATAACAAATTGATTAGGATATTCAAAAATTTAATAGGTTGAATACATTTTGGCATTCAGTTGTCTTTGTATGTCATTATTAAATAGACTGATGCATATATAGAAAGACACTAACTGCAAAAGTTCAGTGTCATCTATTTAAGACTTCCAAGAAGACTGAAATAAAGCAGAGTTCTGAAATACGCCTCATGTTTTCTGTCAAAGTCTATTTACGTTTCATATACAGAATGCAAGGTTTTAAAGTTACCAAATACTAATCACTTATCACACTGGTAATTTTCTCAGTTTCAAAATACGCCCTAACTTGTGAATTACATTTGGCTAAGTTTTAAATTCGCCTTTTCTTGCCCAGTACGCCAGCATTGTTTTTGGACTACGCCTGTATTGTTCAAAAAAGACGTAACTAAAAAGGATGATCTATGCCCTACTAGCATTACACTTTTGGATCTTTAAGGCCTGTAAAATTTTACTTAAACCTTTAAATAGAGTGTATTACGCTTTTTATTATGCTCCTGAACATGCGAAATACTCCCATTCTTTTCGTACGGGCCAGTCTGAAATGTATCCAGATTATTTCCATCTAATAGGGTATCTAATGATATATAACTTTCTTCCTATAACCACTCCCTTGTGTACCCAAATTCCTGATATCTTACATGGTATCTTATGCCATATGCCTTCTAATCATATCAGTCCCATATTTATCCAGATTCCTTCCCTCTAGCGTGGTGTCACACGACATATAGCTTCCTACATATACCCACTCCCTCGTGCACCCACATCCCTGACATTTTGCATGGTATCTCATCTCATATAGCCTTCTCACGATGCCCAGTCCCATTTGTATCTAGATTCCTGACATCTGTCATGGAATCTTATGTCATACAGTCTTCTAACCATACACAGTCTGGAACTTTCCTCTGGAACTGTATTCCAGTTGAGATTAGAAATTCCCACTATATTTCCTTCATCCAAACCCATTAAGTCCAGTGGCTTCAGAGAGGAAGTTAAAGTAAATAAATTCCTTTGTATGAGGGCCTCAGGTAGATTAGTTCTTCAGCTAATTGTGTTACCCTCTTTAAATAAAGTTATTATTATTATTATTATTATTATTATTATTATTATTAAATCTATCCTGATTAATTCCCTCTTACTTGGAATCTAATGATATAGCTTTCTACCTATACCCACACCTTTGTGTACCCAGATTCCCAATATCTGACAGATTATGCCACATAGCGTTCTGACCAAGCCCAATCCATGTTTCTCCAGATTCCTTACCTTTGACAGTGTATTTCATGTCATATAGCTGTCTAATGCACACCATTTCCTTGTGCATATATGTATACAGATTCCTTTGCTCGAACATGGGATATAATCGTACAACGTTCTACCTATGTCCAGTTCAATGTTTCTCTACATTCCTTCCCCCTCACATGGTATCTCACATATGGCTTTCTGCATATACCCACTCCCTTGTGCACCCAGATTTCTGATTTCATGCAGTGTATCTCATGAGTAGTAAATGAAAAGGCTGATTCTAGCGCAAAGGTCATTTTCACCCCCTCCCAACTCTCAGAACAAATATAAATTACTCTATCAGAGACCCTAAAATCCCACCCAAACAATTTACAAAAAAAACCAAAAGGCTGATTCTAGCGCAGATATATTTTGAGATTAAATGAGCCTTTTTTTTCATCAGATGGCAGGTAAAATTTCACTCAGTCACTGCGTGCTGAGCGTTCAAGGGGACCAGGCTGATCATAGGTAAGTGATATTATTTATACCTCATCACCAATGATTAATGTTTCAACTATTGCCATTAGAAATATTTCATTTTCGTGATGATAGAGACTAAACTTTATTTTACCGCTCACACGCCGACGAGATTCGAACAAATCTTTTATTTGTGGTTTGTTAAGAGGATATTTTTTGTCGATAAAATATATTTTTGACCGATCGAGATCAATTGTAAGTTTAGTATATTTTTGTTGGCTAATCGGACTGTGAAAGTTTTTAAATTCCTCTAGCAACTTTTGATACAATTGCTCGAGGTAATTGAAATACTCGCTGTCATCAGATCTGATAAGCGAAAGTTTTAGCTTGCCACGAGTTCCACTAAAACATATACCTGATGTTTCATTATTAATTTCAACTGTCAATTGTTTGCCGTCAATCATTAGATATTTGATTTTGTTACTGTAGCTATTTGTCACTGTCAAATTTTCAAACATTATTTTTAAAGTTTAGATAAAATTTCAGTCGGAAAAGATAATGTCAAGGATAGATCTGTCATCATGACAATACCCAAGTGCAAATGTATCTACCCCATTTTCGCAATAACGTTTATCATCAAAATTACTCAATCCGCGTTTGATAATGACATCTGTTTCAAGTTTATGATGATTTGTCCGAATAGCCATTGCTCTTATAAAACTAATACCACCATCAAGCGCGTACTTGTAATCATCAAATTTCATAAACTTTTTAACAAAATCACGAGGCAGACCTTTTGCTTTTTTTGTTATTTTATTATTGTCTAATAATACGGCATACATTTTACTGCGTAATCCGATAAAATATTTGATAGCGCTCGAGTTCATTTCATCTTTGAACTTACCAATAATCTTTTTATTTGTGTCGTCATGAAATTTACTGTCACATGGGTAATCGGAAAGATCAAACAGATATCTATTATCATACATATCCTGATAGACGTCCTCGCATTCAATTTCATATACGAGCGAATCAGTATCAGTAAACAATAATCTACTGGCTGGCCATTGATTTTTAACAAAATTATAATGAAAATCGTACATCAGCCACTTTGATAAATCTAACACTGAAGCTCCAACATAGATCGGCTTGTTTAGTTTTAGATTTGTCTTTCGTCGCTGTACCGCGACAAGATTCTCATTAAAAATTTTCATGCTCACAAAATCATCGTCTGACACAAGTTTGTTTCTGCGATTGATATCATTAACTAGCTCGATATTTACGCGTTTTCTAATATTTTCCATCGTCTTACCGAACACCGAATTATTCATCAGTTTGAAGAAGTTTTTCTCAAAATCAGTTTTAGCTACAGCTCTTCTCGAAGTGTTCGAATTAATGTAACCTCTCATCCACGGCGACTGATTAAATTTTAGTACACGATGAACTTTCCTCAGCACAAGACCAGCATCTACTGCTTGTTTTAAAACTTTGTAATGCAAAACATAATTTTTTTTTATCGAGTAAATTTGGTACTAGCTTTTTGACCATGGAATTTTGTCTTGGTGATGCTAACGATTGTTGTTCTTTTGATAACAAACTATAATCTATGACCATCGATTCTGCACAGAAAGGGTAATCGTTATGCAATTTGTGTAGTGAAGTTGGATAATCGAGATCAACTTCAACAAAATACGAAACATCGTCGGGTATCTTTTTTTCTGTCTCCGATAGAAATTGATCAGCCGTGATCCAATGAAATCCACCAAAAGGCATTGGTTCTGCCATTGAATACCCGTACAAGTTATTACAATCTAGATATATGATATACTTCGAAGGAAGCTTAGGATTATACTCTTTCAAATATTTGTTGTTTGCTTCAGCATACTTCTTCGTTATCACGCTAATACCGCCTCTAATACCTTTCTCAATAAAATTGAACATGTCAATGTCAGTCAGTAATTCTAACCTTACCTTACTAAACTTTAATAGAGCTTCCCACGACAGCCCTGGAGCAGAATAATACCAGCAAGGATCTAGTCCGTAATTATTATAACTCACTTCACGAAAACTTTCAAAAACATCTGCTAGTAATAACACGTCAGTTTTCAAGTACAAATCATGATAATCACCAAACGCCTTGCAATCAAATCTATTCCAGATATCTTGTGCGTATTTGTAATCGTCATCGGTGATATTTTCATTTTTGAGTTGCGAGTAAAATTTCTCTTTGTCAGGTAGCGAGGTTTCATTAAATTTACTCCAGTCGTCGAGATACTCATACGGAAATACTCCTTTTTTGGTCAGTAAATTAAATTTGTCTCCAAAACAGTCTTGTAGGTTATTAAATTTACTACAACCTTTTACTAGCTCATCTAACGATGCTGCCATAAACTGCAGGCTGTCAATAAAACGTAATTTACCTAGCGTAACTGACATATACTTTTCAAAATTATTTGGAATGCATTTGATGTTATTATCGAGTTTTAAACGAGATTTTACATCAGGATCACCAAAAGCTTCTACGATAATGTGGCTGTCATATCCTCGAAAGTTGTGAAGAATAACTGGACTTTGTCTCTGGAGACGTTTTCTTTAAAAACATATTTTTTCTTTTTCCACAGATTGCGCAAAAACTTTTTAACATCATCCTGTTGTTTTTTGTTTTTTCTATTGTTTCATTAACATTTTCTGTTTTAGTTCTACACTTGAGACAGTATGTTGACATTATATATTTATAAGTTTAGATAAAATTATTAGTAAGCTTTAGATATCTTTACAAAAATTGATTGCAATCTCATCATTAGCGTGAGAAGGTTGCTTATCAAACTGTAAAATAAATTTTAAAAAATCAGCGCTTTCACTTCGAGACATCTGTCGGATAAACATAATACAATAATATCCGCAAGCAGACGTTCCAACAGGTTGGAGTTGATTTGACGAATAATATATTTTCTTATACTTTTTTTTTCATATACTTTTTTATTACATCGCTTGGAGGAAGTCCAAACGAGTCAAAATAATACTTATTATAAACTGCTACCCAATGCGTACCGGATCCGTCATTAAAACCTTGTATATTTATAACACATGAACTTGCAGCTGATGGTGGTTTTATTGATGCGAGTTCATCTTTAGAATACACTCCATGAAATCCAGGAACTGATTTTAACTTATCTATTATCTCAAAATTGCTTAGCGGGGTGGTCGTGTTCCCGGTAATGTTAGGCCACGTCCGATTCCTAAAAGATTTGGCAGCAGACTTCCCGCTAGTCCCGCCAAAAGTGGAGCAAACGGAATAATTCCTCCTTGTTTTGGTGTTGTTTTCTTTTTTTTTGTTGCTTTCTTTTTTTCTGCCGATTTTGTTGTTTTCTTTTTTGTTGTTGGTGATTTCTTTTTCCGTTGTGGCATTATAATATATCAATTACATAAAATTTATAATTTTTTTATTCCACTTCCACGAATGATACCATTACCTTCGACTGCTTTCTTCGTTGCGCCAGATATTGCTCCAGACGCTGCTGATAGTCCTAATGTGCCTAAGACTGGTAAAATTTTAGGTAATATTGTACTAGTTAATACTGATAATACCGGACCAAGAAAACCACCTTCTTTTGCCATCGCTGTCATTTGTGCAGCACTCAAATTTAAAACAAAACCTTTTTTACGATCATACTTCTTTACCTGATTTTTTGTTAGCATTAGCTTCGTCAAAATACCATCAGAAATATTAGGATTGATTTTTAATGATACCTGTTCTCGCTTTGTAATAGCAGCTACTAACTTTTTAACCTGTCCATCAGTCAAATACACTTCTTTTGCAACGTATTTTACCATTTTTATACAACAACTGTAGATTAAACTTGAACGGTCATTTTACCTCCAATAGAATCTATTGTGAAAAATCTATCACTGATCACTAATGCATATACGTATAACGGCGCTATTGGAACCGCTCCAAGCGTCCAAGTAATTTCAATATCCGCTGTGCTGTCTACAACTCGCTCGTTATGTTTACTAACATCAAAATGAAAGATAGGATACAGTGTACGAAATTCCTCTGCTGATATTTGAGTTCCATCTTCAACATCTTGATATTTTTGAATTGCGTCAAGCAGATACATGTACGGTCGAGTAATATTTTTATTAGCGTCATCGGCAAAATTACACTCTATCCCTCGTTCTGGATATTGCCTTGAATTTAATCTAGCGTGTATTCTTCTGACATCAGCGTGGTCAAATATTGCATTATTCTGTTGTTGGCTACCTCGTCGGGCGTGCTGTTGAAATACGACAAATATATTTCTCGGCAGTTGTTCGCTTGATGTTGTTGTAACCCGCCACGTATAGTCGGTAGTATTTGGAACCGCTGTCTGATATATCTTATGCTGCTTAAAGTAAATTCTATTTGTATGCTTATCAAGTAAGCTGTTTATTTCTGACATTTTAGTGATCGACGGTGTTACACGTGGTATCCACAAAGAAAGTTTGTTTATGATAAACTGTACATCAGCCCCTCCAGATCTAAACAAGCAATCGTTTTGATCTGCTCGATCTAAAATAAGAGTATGTTTTACTCCGCGAAATACTTTATCATGATCACGACAAAAGCCGAAAATCATACTTAGTGGAAGCATCATTGTAATCTGACGCGATCCTGCTGCAAGTTCTCTTCGCCTAGCAAAACCTTCATTATAACGTGGATTTTTTACGTTAATTGAGTTAATAATTATATTTAACATTTCAACGGCATCTGCATCTGCAGCTGGTGGTGTTATATCAAGATTATTACAAGCAGCAATAAGTGATACTCTTGTAGCGTCTGCGTTAGCGGCTGCAGCTGGTGCAGCTATACCTAGAGCAGCAGCATTATCAATAAGAAAATTTCTCACAATTGGAAGATCTGCAGCAGCATCAGCTCCGTGTACTATAACACCTCTCCTGAAAAATTCAATCGATCCAGCTAGACCCCATCCAGTATCTTTAAACCACATCATGTTCGTTGCTGTTGATCTCGAGTAATCATCTGAAAATGAAATAAGATTTAAAATTGTACTTGTAACTTGTAGATGACCTGAAATATCCTCAACAGTTTGATTGGCCAGTTGATATCTAGCACTTTTAAATAAGCACCAGCCGTTATTGATAAGAGCTACTTCTGCTCCAACTGCAATGGCAGCAGGTGGAACATCTGTTGTCATAATCTTACCACGAACTTCTAACATAGCCTTATGCGGCAGTAGAAATACGTCTTCGTCTCTGGTATTAAAAGTTCTGATACCAGCTTTGTTTGGTTCGTTAGAATTTTCATCGAGATACTCAACATACTCAAATTCTGTCACATCGTTGTCGATGTCATAAGTTTCTGTTAAATTGAGATAAGTTTTAGCAGACATTATTTTATAAGATTATATAAAATTTTATTGCGGCACTGTTACTTTAGATATTAACTTTTGTATGATCTGCTCGCCCTTTGGTGATAATAGTTTTTTTGTTGTTGTTATCATAGCTCGCTGAGTTTCTTTGGTTGGAGCGATTTCTGAGATAGCTTGGTTTATTTCAGCTTGCGTCTTAGGTTCGCCTTTTAGTTTATCAGTTATTTTTTGTCCAACCGCAGTCCCAGCGGCAGATGCAGCTCCAGTTGCAAAAGCTTTACCCGCGTCAAGTGCAATTGGTGCAACTTTACGAGCTAGTCCTGGAACATTTTCAACAATTTTAGTAAATATATTTCCAAAAAATCCTCCTACTATTTTTCTTCTATAAACTTTTTTTCTTTGGTTCATTATATTCGATGTTGTATATAATTTTTACTTTTGTTCGCGTATTTGTAAATAATAAGTTACAACTTCATTGTTAAGATACAACTGTTTTCCTGACTGGTCTGTCAATTGCATTGTTATACTTGATATTTGATTTTCAAGATTCAAAGGATAATAGATAATATGCCGTGGTTCTATTTGCATGAGAGAACCTGGCGGAACTTCTGGTGAAAAACTGTAAATTGTTTGACCCTTGCTACCTTTTGATGTGTAAGAGCCAGAAGCAATAGAACAATTTACTAATATGGTATTTACTTCTGTTATGTTTACTGGCAGTTCACTGTCATAGGTAATAACCTTATCATAAGCTTCGTAACTTTTTTCAGTAAATCCTAACAGTTGTGCAATATTTCTTTCTCTTGGTTCAAAATCGATTTTCATATTCTTCAAAGTTATCCTAGCTCGCAATGTGTTATAATTCGCCGCCAACTCAAAATTACTAGCCACCCCGCCATCTTTCTCTATGATCTCTTTGATTATCTTGTTTATCTTGTTTAGATCGGTAATATTATAAGCTCCTTGTGGAATTTTTACTTTTTTTGTTGGAAATATTACATTTTTTTTAAAAGTAGTAAACCAAAAGCTATCATTAACATCAGTTTTCACATTAGGCATAGCATTCCAGCAAGTACAAGAAATTAGCCCAATCTCATATTGTTTTGCAGGATCTAGTTGTATAGGCGGAACATAATTTACAGAAAAATTTGCGCTATCTTGCGCAGACTCACCAGAGTTTAGTAATAATGTTGTTTGCATTTATACATATTATTTTACAAAAATCAAATCGCGGTGTAAAGTTTCATATTAGTCAGATGTTAATAACTCGCTTGATCTTAGATGATCAAGTATGTCAATGATCTCATTATCAATTTCAACACTATCATTCCCAGCTTCTTTAGAAGATATTAGTAACATTAACCTACCTATCATTTCAGTAGTTGAAGTAAATATTTTCACACCAATTCCTCTTGCTTCTCTAATTTTCCCTACACGGATTTTATCGAGAAAAAGAAATTTTCTTTTAAAATTCCACCCTTTACCAAAAGGTTTTGGTCTACTATTTTTTGCTGTTTCTTTAAACATGTAAGCAATGACACCGTATCTCATTATATCATAAAGTCGTTGCATATCCACCAATTCCTCAGCTGTGCTTATTTTCTCTTTAGCAGTATCTCTTTCTCTTATTATAATATCTAATCTATTAGTTAATGCTAGATATTCTTCATCAGTCCACTTGTCTATTTTATCAAGATCTCTTATATTTTCTTTCTCTAAAAATTCATCATATTCATCACTAGCTATCGTATTAATTGAATTTTTTATAAAAAAACGTCTTTGATCATCAACGTCCATAAACTTTACAGCAGCCTTACCAAATCTTTGTTGCTCCTCTTTGATATCTTTTATTTCTCCTGATAGATCTGTGATAATATTGGTTATTCTTTGCGTTGTTAACTCCGCTAATCTTCGCTCAAGTTCTAGCGGATTGTTTATCAACCGATTTGTTTCAGCCTGTCTAGCAACAGGATCAGCTATATTTGCTGTAAGTGACTCAGCTAGTTTTCTTTTGTCTTCATCGGATCTAGAAACGATTTTTGCAGCAGTTGCTTCTTGTTGTTCTTTAACAAATCCAACCAAACCTTTTTCTTGCAGTTGTTTCAGTTCTTCTTCTGATAGTGATTTAGTTTCAGGTTGTTTACCTAATATTGCTTCAGTTACTGGTCTGAAAATCTTAGCTGTTGTTTCTGTAGCAGTCACTTGTCCACGTCGTGCTTGCTGTACTTTTTGCTTAAGTGATGCATGAGATTGAGCAAGTTTTTTTAGATCTTCTATATTTTGTCTATATTTTGCTCGTTTGTCCATTATTATTATTATAAAATTTACAAAATTACCGTAAGTAAGTGTCAATACAACAGCGAAACATTTTAGTTGGATCATTTGTAAATTTATCGAACAAGAAAAAGTTGTATTTGTCCTTTGTAGCATTACGATAAAGTTCGATAAATTTATCTTTGGTTACGTCACCGCATTGCTCGTACGCAATATTTCTAACATCAACATTGTCCAGTCCTGGAAATAATATGAAACAACCAGTATTTCGCCTTATAAATCTATCAACATTATAGTATCCTTGAGCAAGATAAACAGAATTACACAGTTTGTTACGTGACAGTGAGAAATACGATCTTATTTTTTTCCATTTCCTTGTTATTTAGCGGAATATCGTCAAAAACCACTATCTTATGTTCATCTGCATCAAGTTGGTTAACCGGAGTAAGATCTTCTGGCTGTCTAATTATGAAAAAATCTTCACCAGTCTCAAAATCATCACGAAGCTTGTCATTATACCTGCTTAATAACTCATACTTATCTTGCTGTGGATTGATCGTGTAAATATAAACTTTATCGTAGTTAAAGTTATCAGCAAGAAGCAAGTTCATAAGCAAATTTGTTTTTCCCGATCCAGTTCGTCCAACAATAAGATAATGACAATCAGGAAGTTCATTGTTATGTTTATGCTTCACCAGTCTCTCTGTATCAAAGTTTAATATTGATGATTTTGCCATTTTAGATAATATTATACTATTGTGGATAATTTTATGTAAGACAGTAAGATAATGAGTTACTATACAAAATTTGGAACATTAGCCGGAGATATATCAACAGAAGGATATCAAGGTGATTTATCCAAGTACGCAACTCTTGATCATCTCAAAAATGAAATTGATAATTTACTAAATATTACTAGTGTAGATGAAAATGAAGTCGTAATTTTCCAGGACAAACAAGGACGCTTGAAGACGAGTAATATAAAACTATCAGATGTACTTGTACGAAATCCTGATGGGAATGTTGATATGAAACAAAAAAAGATTACCTACCTTGAGAACCCAACTGATGAAAATGACGCATCAACAAAAAAATACGTTGATGATCAGGAATCAAAGTATGTGTTGGTCAATGGTGGTATGATGCGTGCGTTTCTCAACATGAACAATAATGGCATTACTAACCTCAGAACACCAGAGACAGATTTT
Organism: Megalonaias nervosa; assembly: GCA_016617855.1. Classification (NCBI taxonomy): domain Eukaryota; kingdom Metazoa; phylum Mollusca; class Bivalvia; order Unionida; family Unionidae; genus Megalonaias; species Megalonaias nervosa. Next base: position 5,530 of record JAECUM010044156.1, on the reverse strand, counting down.
GATGCAGTTAATAAAAAATACGTTGATGATAAGGAAGCTCCAATGAACAATGAAATTACCACAATCAAAACTGATTATGCCGGTCACGTCCAAACTTTTCAAATTTTTCGCAGAAACGTAAACAGAACCCTTAATGAATTTTTTGGAAATCCACCAACTGTCGACATAAAACTCGTTGATATCGATACAAAACTCGTTAATATTATTAGTGGAATCCCTGATATTGTTAAAAAAACTAATTTGGTTAAAATTCCTCATCAGCAGATTAAAAATATTGTATATGTAGTTGCATCTGGCTCTGATACGTGGACGCCAGAAAATAAAATTATCAAATATACCGCAGAAGTAGCTGGTGTATATAGGATCTCCGTACTTAGCGCTGCAGATTTTGAAATATCCACCACATCTCCGTCAACTGGTAATTTTTCTAAAACTTTATCTGTACTGATAGGTAAAGATTCTGAGGTAATGTTTACTCTGGAATCGTCTGATATATCTATGGCCTCAGCTAATTATTGGTGGTGTTTGGAATTTGTAATTCAACTAATTACTTAATCAAACCTGGGGATTATGTAAATAAAATATTATAATGAAAAAAAGTATAGTTGATTTCAATCATATTTCAAAAGATATTCCAAAACAAGATGTGGACGCACTCATACAATATTACAAATATTATCACAAAAAACTTTGGTGCATAAAAAAATGTTACAAATACTACAACAAAATAATTCTAATAATATCATATCTACCGTTGTTAATGACTAGTTCTGGTATAATTTCAAGTGGAGTATCATTAAACCCCTTTTTGTTAATCTTATCCGGTGTTGGTGTCTCTCTTTCAACAGCGTGTAAAAAAATTGAACCTAGACTCGCAACTAAAAAATATAATTGCAAAACGGCTATTATCACCTATAAAAAATTACTTGATCAGATACGATCTTACTTGCGTGGTATAAAATATAATATGGACGATTTAATACGCGAGTTCCGTATTATTGATAGTATGTTAACAGATATTTTACCAATAAGAGTCAGTAAGTATGAAAAAGATTATCAAGAAAAGTATGATATTATCTAAACTTAAAATATAATGCACTTACCTGATTCTCCTCTTCTTGAAAGTCATCCCGCAATGAATATGAGAAAATTGAACGGTTTTATTCCAATGATTTGGAATGTTCTCGAGAATCACGTGACACATTTTACCTATCTCTCCCTTGAAAGTTCAGCGACTGCAGATGGACTCATTTGAGCTAGAATCAGCCTTTCATTCTGATGAAAAAAAGACTCATTTAATCTCAAAATATATTTGGACTAGAATCGGTCTTTCATTCTGATGAAAAAAAAAGACTCATTTGAGCTAGAATCGGCCTTTCATTCTGATGAAAAAAAAGACTCATTTAATCTCAAAATATATCTGCGCTAGAATCAGCCTTTTGGTTTTTTTTTGTAAATTGTTTGGGTGGGATTTTAGGGTCTCTGATAGAGTAATTTATATTTGTTCTGAGAGTTGGGAGGGGGTGAAAATGACCTTTGCGCTAGAATCAGCCTTTTCATTTACTACTTCATGTCATATATCCTTCTTATGATATAATCAGTCCCGTATGATTCCAGATTCCTGACATCTGGCATGAAACCTCATGTCATATAGCCGTCTAACCACACCCAGTCTATAACGTATCTAGATTCCTTTACCCTAACACGGAGTTAAATGAGATATGAGTTTCTATCTATACCCACTCCCTCGTGTACCTCGATTCCTGATATCTGGCATTGTATTTCATGCCATATAGTCTTCTAACTACACCCAGTCCCATTTTTCCAGATTCCGTTGCTCTAATATGGTATCACGCAACATATAGTTTTCCACTTATACCCACTACCTTGTGTAGCAGATTCCTTTCATCTAGCATGTTAGCGTTTTAATTATACCCGGTCTGACCTGGAATCTCATGTCCTATAGTCTTCTGACCATACACAGTCTGGCATGTTTCCTGATTCACTTCCTATGCAATGGAATCTAATGAGATATAACTTCCTACTTATTCCAACTCGAATGTGAACCCTTTATCACTACGTCCACTTTGTTGGGTATCAGGATTCCTGATAGTATAGTTTTCTAACCATACCCAGTCTCATATGTATCCAGATGTATTTCCTCTAACATGGTATCTCATGAGATATAGCATTCTACCGAAGCCCACTCCCTTGTTTATCCAGATTCTGACATCGGGAATGGTATCTCATGTCATACAGCTTTGTACCTATTCCCACTCCTTTGTGTATCCAGATTCTTGACATCTCGCATGGTATCTGATGTCTTATAGCTTTCTCTATATACCAACTCCCTTGTGCACCATATTCTTTGCATCTCACATGCTGTCATATGTCATATTGCGTTTGAACCATAACTAGTCCCATGTGTATATAAATTCTTGACATCTGGCGTAGTATTTCTTGTCATACAGCATTCCAACTATACCCAATCTATTGTTTTGACACATTCCTGACATGAGAATCAAGATACCTGTTATAATAAATGGAATCTAGGCTCAACATGCCACACAAATGCAGAGTGATATGATATTTCAGAGTCCCGTTAGGTGTATGATCTAATATTAAACTTGCAATAATCGTACAATATTATTTGAGAGTCAAGATTCCTGTTATCATATATGGAATGCAATTTCTCACTCATGCGACAGAGAAATCTTTCTGTTTTGCTAACCTTACTTTTCCTATCTCAATCTGGATATCTCAGACCTGTCGTCTCAGTCATGGTGTCCACGCCCTAGAAACTACTTTTAATAAAAAGCACTTGATGTCTTCTACTGTGCCTGATAGAGTTGTTATAAAACCTTACAATAACAACAGATCTATTAACAAAAAAAAATTAAGTCATAAAGCAACTGAAGTCGAGCTATTTGATAGAGATTCAGACATAGGTAATAAACATTAATGGCCACACAAAACCAAACTCTCTCAAATGCTACTGCAAAGCCGGCAAAAACCACACATGTCAAACAGGTTTCTTCTAACTTTGTCGAACACCCACAATCCACCCCAAATGAATCAAATATAATAGGCCTAATGCGATTGCAAATGAAAACTCCTGTACTTACCAAATATAGTGATTCATTCGTCAGTCCATACGCTGTTCCACAAAAAGATTCCAATGTAGCGTATCACTGCACTAGTGATAGCAACACATGATATACTTCTAGGACTGAAGATATAAATTTCCAAGAAAGTCATGACTTAGAAATTTCCTGATGTCACTATACACTTCGTTAGAACTGTACCCTGTAGGCATATTCATATTGTGCTGCACAGTATGGTACCGTTGCCTTCCATAGAACATTTTCCAAATTAGAACTGATGAAAGTTAAAACTTAACTGAATTAAAGATATTAATTATTTATTATCAATTTCACATGACATTCATCGATTAAATATGATAATACAGTAATAATATCAAATGGATTTATGCTTCTATTTTCTCATGCGTAGAACTTGTGTACTTTGGGTCGACAGGTCACCATATTACCCTCATTAACATATTCGTCTTAATGCGCAGTACAAGTAAATGTATTTAGAGAAACAAAAGCACGTGATTCGAGACGCTCATTGCGCAATACTTCCAACACATAACAATTATAACTTTTTTCTTGATTATTTTTTAAGAGAGGCATATAAAGATAGATTCTACTTATATAATTATTCAGATTTTTAAAAAGAGTACAAAACCCGATGACCTTTATATAGAGTGAGTAGCAATAAGAGCACCTAATGAATACTGAATTTGAATCTGCTAACTAAATTGCAAGGGTACAGGATTATTTTAATTTAGCTGGAAACAATTGAGTGAGAACAATAATCTATGTCGGTGTTTGCACCAAGACAAGGAAATCCCAGTCGCGCGGTTTCATTATTTATGCCAACTGGGGAGATAAATAATATAACCCCTTGACTGGGATTTCCTATTCTCGGTGGAAGCTCCAACATAGAATCTGTTAGTGAACCTGTTATGCACCTATCCATGGTGACTGTGCAATTCCTGTTATAATGCATGGAATCTAATGTCAGCATTGGCATATGACTGTAGAGAGTCATAGGAGAATCCAGATTCCTTTAAATATATATGGAACTAATGTCAGCTTGCCGTACATCTGAAAACAGGAAAAGGACAACCTAAGAGAAGCACGTTAAATAAAACGTATGAGTAAATTTACTGATGAGTGCTTGTTTGTAACTGAACACATCTTACGTTTTATATACTGTATGGTTATGTTAAGTTGACATTAAATTCAGATTGTGCATGTCTTCTATGTCTTGACATGTCATCAAAATGTTGCGATGCAACAACGTTTTGGATGCACACTCTATAGTAATGGATAGCACACTGAACATTGATATAAAAGTATATTCTGTAAGATGATTAATGCACAGTAATATCCAATTTTAAGCAACCGATGGAGTTAAAGTTCTACGAAAACTAATAGAGACTTTCTGACACAACTTTATTAAGTCAGTTTTGTTGGTATTGTGCATTTTGGCATGGAAATAATATGAAAGTATTACATAAGCATAACATGCAATCATTGCAATATAATAAAAACATTTTCTATCATTTTCATTTACATACCCAAAACGTGTTTTATATAGAGGATAATCAGATTACTGGAAAGGTTATGTTACACGTATTAAATTGCTTGTCTAGCACCAAAATGATGATAAAGATCTAAAGGTGAATACTACGAAATTTACGACACTGGATTAACATGCAAATAATAAACCCATTCATGCATTAAATATAGGTCATGGTGATCTATGGTTCCTATCTGCTGCTTCATAATGGTTCAATAGTATTGTCATCAACTTATATAAACATGATGTGCCCATTAATTAAAGTTATTCTATTTTACTTTAATGCTAGCCTAGGTTAACCTGTAACAAACAGTCATTAGTCTAAGAAAGCAATGTAATTGTTGCCCATTTTACATGAAAATATCGTCTTAGATCGCTTTTAAGCAAATTAAAATTGGACAAAAGTCCTAAAACCTAGAAAGGAAAATATCAATTTCCTCACATTAGTCACTAGTGACGTATGAAAATAACGACGAAAAGTATTAATAATCCCCGTTTTCTAAATTAATTTAATATGGTACACATTTTCATCACAATCCTTTCTGCTTTCTGTTCTCCCCTCCCCTCTCATGCATAACGGACAAACTGCGCAGAAATGTGGAATGAGAGAGAAAAGGAATTTGGGCAGGATTAAAACCTTGAAATAGAAATTACACCAAGTAACCTACAAGAATATGACTTGTCGTAACGATACCTGTTCACTTTCTTTGGGATTTATCTACAGTGTTTATCAATGATACAATGTTGCAAACCAATAAATTCCTCGGTTACGTGGTACACATACTGTGATATATTTAATGTTATGTTTTGTTTTCTTTCCTTTTTCTTAAACATACCATAATGTTCTAAAAAATCAATTATTATTATTTAAATACGAAAA
>JAECUM010044155.1:0-35797 GCA_016617855.1 Megalonaias nervosa | reverse complement strand
TTTGGAAGGACGATTAAGAAACACGCTAAAAATTAAGAGTACTGTTGTACATTTTGTCACCACATGGTTGTCGCATCGATACCACGTCATATTCCTGACTGTTGCATTTCCTAGATATAATCATAGACAGATTCGTTATATTGTTAATTCGTTTAAAATAGTCAAAATGAAGGACAAATAATAAAACAAATCATAAAAAGTACTAGTTTTTAAACATTTAATGTATTCCGTTGCTTTGTCTTGCAAGAGTCATATCCTCCATTCAAATAGAAGTCTGATACAACGACTCGTGCTTTCAGTTACTGTTACTTTAAAATTAAGTGTCACATACCACGTTTGCAATCAAAACAAGGCACTGCATAATATCTGACGATATCAAAGACCATACTCAGCTTTCGAGGTTACAACATTGTTAGGCCGAGTGGTCTAAAGCGCTGATCGTTACGGTTCACTGCCATCTCACCTCTGTCTGCGTGAGTTCGAGTCCAGGCTCGGCTAACGTGGGTACGTGAGAAAGCCTGCCAGTAGCTTCTCGTGGGTCGGTGGTTCTTCCCGGGGTTTTCCAGGGTTCTTCCTCCACCATTAATACTGGCCGCCATGTATAGCCTATCTAGTGTTGAAAAATGGCGTTAAACCCTATAACAACAACAACAACAACATTGTTAGAAACGCGAGGTAAGCACTATAACCTAAATGCAAGCCTGCTGGTTCAAAACCTTTTTCAGTGTTCCGACAGATTTGATTCAACTTAGAAAACTCTGCATGATACATACTTTTACATAATCAATTACAGAATAAATAAAAGAATATATATATATATATATATATATATATATATATATATATATATATATATATATATATATATATATATATATATATATATATATATATATATATTCCATGTCACAATACTTTATGTCACAAATCGAATGCGTCAGACCAGATCCAGCTGACACCAATTTTAAAAAGGGGGGTGTTGGAAAATCGAGTATGATTCTTACTATTTTATTTTCAGGGTCATGCCCATCCTTACTTTGCCACGTCGAAAAACGCCAACCTGTAAATTTTCGATCAGATTTGCACGTCGATTTTAACTTCCTAAATAAAATTTAGTTAGCAACGAAACATGGATTTTGTTTTATTTTGTGTACTATCGCAGCTCAACAAAATTATGCTGACAATTATGACAGGGACTTTATTGGTCGTGCTACACGTTACATCCATAGAACATCATATACCTCTATTGATTGGCGCGTTTTACAACATTAGATCTAGGTTTACTCTACTCTCGTACATCGACGCTCGTTATAGCGAGTTAAGTCTTGTCATTCAGATAGCACTGCTGATATTTTGCCCGAACTGTTGGGGCGAGGGGGAGATGGGGTAGAATGTACCGGGGGTGATATAATTGGCTTGTTTAAACTATATGTAATCTTGCGAATATGGAAACAAATATTACATATTCTCAGAAAGAAGACTTGCATCGTTGATGTTAAGGAAATGAGAACGTACATCCACGTATATACACAACGACAAGAGCAATTAAATGTTACTGCTTTTTAAACGTATTTACCTTCTGCGTGTATCGTTTCAAATCTCTCTCCACTTGTCCGTGTCTGTTATACAGCCTGGGTCTACTGCTTCACTGCGTCCCTGGGAAAGGTACTTAACTCACATTTCCTAGGTATTATTTAGCAATAATGTGTAAAAAGTGCCGTTAAAAACAAGAAAAATAAAATAAAATAAATTGTCTTTTATGCATCCCTTTTCTCTTGATCAAACCGTGTTTCAGCTTCTTCCTCATTAACAAGTCATGATCCTCCTTTGCGTGTCTGTCAAGTTTATCTCTGTCTTTTTGTCTGTCTCACTATTAGCTTGTTTCTCTCTGTCTCGTTTCTTCTTTCCACCCCTAACCCTTTTACTTACACTTCAAACAAAGCAAAAACAAGGATAAAGAAGACATGAAGACCTATTTATATGATTCCGTTAGGTGAGATGTCCAGAAAGATGGTTCGGTCCTTTATTAATGTTTTGTCAGAGTATATCCTGCGGATTTTCATTGCTTGGCTGAAGTTAATATTTCAAATCAGTGTTTTGGAAAAATAAATAGTTGTGGTGTTGAGTCAATGTCACGGCAAGAATGATAAAACTCCATCGGAAAGTGCAATACTGAGAGCAAATAGGGCGATCGCTAGGATCTTCAAAAACAAGAAAGTCAGACTAAGAAACCCTTCATCCTATCTATCTATAGAGACAACCTGCAACCCTTGCTAAGGCTGAATCATCTGAAAACGCTTGCATATCATTACAATCGTCCTTTACTTGTGGACGATCTTCCCAAACGAACCTCTAACGTTACCTCAAACCTAAATTATGAGAAAGAATTACCGGTCGGAGCCAGTCTAAATATGGAGACGAACACAACACAGCTGTTGCACTCATTATACCCCCGCAAGGACAAATGATGTAAAATGTATAAACGCATGCCCAACATAAATATGTATTTTATCAGTCACAAGTAAAAACATTGCCGTCCGGAGTCAAGAGAGTCATATAAAAAACAAAGTTCCATCTATATTGCTACATGCAAGGATACACTTTATACAGTATGTAGAAGAGGCAGTTCCATCTATCTCGCTACATGCAAGGATATACTCCATACAGTATGTAGAAGAGACAGTTCCATCTATATTGCTACATGCAAGGATATACTCCATACAGAATGTAGAAGAGACAGTTCCATCTATATTGCTACATGCAAGGATATACTCCATACAGTATGTAGAAGAGACAGAAAAATAAACAGGTTGAAGTTGCACAGGCTTAACTCGCACACAAAATGTCTTGAAAAGGACCGAACATCTTTTAACAACAGGCTACATGCCATTATCTTAAACGATGTAGCGCAAATCCAAACTGGATCCTTGCGACCAGAAAGGAAAAGAAAACAACTGGATTCGGCGCCTAAGAACACTCAAACCTTTTGGGTTAAATCCGAAGAGATACAATTAGACAAAAGAAGCAGTTTATAGCTATTAGACTATCACTCGGAAAAGATGTCTTTGATAAAATTTTCAGGGTGAATACTTTTAGAAAGAAACAAAAAATAATGAGGTTTAGCCACTATAGATCGCGCCATTACTATGGCTACTCCAAATCTGTCCTCATAATTTCCTTTGTAAACATTCTTTGCTGATTGGTGGAGATGTTGTCAATATTAAGCATGCTTATATAACCGTAAGTTAATGGAAGCACGATGTGCCTCGCACACCCCATACCCCTTGTGATGCGTTTAAGCCAGATCATTTCAAGCTCATTGCTTCAATCTGTTTTTCGTGATGCATCTTCTTAACGGCGGTATCAAACTTTATCACTCTACATAAATAGTGAAAATGGTACAGCATAAGGTAATCTATAGTGTATAGGTAAAAATTAATCTGTTCTATGTGCCTTTCCGTTTAGTGATATATCTACATATCAGTTTATATGCTTTTGAACTTTAGAAACTCCAATGATGAATTCAACGGCTTGAGAAAAAAAGACCTTCGAAGTAAACATATTTGTAGTTTTCTAAATGCAAAAAGTTGCTACCCAGAAAGAAATTTACCAAAGGTATATCAAAACGATAGAGGCACAGGTTAATTGAAGATAAACTGTGGACAAATATTAAGACCTCGAATTTAATACCGTTCTTAAAATCGAAGAAAATTTTTATTCATCTTTAAACTTTCACTATAATCCTTTTTATGTTCTAAATATATTGGTTGTTTATCAGTTGCAAAATCGTGCAGACATGGAACATTACTTTCTTTCTTTCTTTTATAAAATATAATACCCTCGCTATATGCACATATCTGACGAATAGTTGGACTATTATGCTAGATAGTCAGAAGTTCGTAATACAATGTCATTAATCTAATGTAAATTCGCAGGAAACGGCAACCACACCATACACATATTTTGGCACCCAAATGCGAATTAAATGCAGCAACAAAATAGATCTCTAGGTCTGTGATATAAGAAAAAGAATAAGTTTCTGTGCGATGGTGATGATGGGGTGGACTTGAGGATGCTCTTACTTGCAACGGTGTTTTGACTGCCACACGTCAAGTCCTTTTTTTCTCAGCTAGTTACTGTCAGGGTGTACATTTACACCCATGTAGTAAGATATGGTTAACTTCGTTATTATTATTATTATTATTATTATTATTGCGGCTATTGTTTTTATTTGATTTCCGTTATTCTTAAACACTGAATAAATCAAAATGTTGTATATGCTGTCGAGCTATATTTGTATTGCTGGCGATTCTCCAGGCAGTCATAATTTTGAACAAACAGAAGTAAGGCTAAACTAAAACTCGGAGCCACACAAATCTCACGAACTAACAGAAGTAACGTTAGACTAAAACTCGGAGCCACACAAATCCCTATGAACAGACAGAAGTAAGGCTAGACCAAAAACTCGGAACCACACAAATCCCTATGAACAGAAAGAAGTAAATCTACATTAAAACTCGGAGCCAGACAAACCCCTATGAACAGACAGAAGCAAGGCTGGACTAAAACTAGGAGCCACACAAATCTCTATAAACAGACAGAAGTAAGGCTGGACTAAAACTCTAAGCCACACAAATCTCTATGAACAGATGATGGAACATGTGATAGAAATCTCAGAAGAATTTAAGTCACTTAAAAACTGTGGTATATATGTTGGCTGTAATAATCTAACTTTGTAAAATAAAAAAGTTAAGAAAATGTGTATTTGATTACAACACTTGTAAAAAAATGGCATTGTCCTATATATATATATATATATATATAGAGAGAGAGAGAGAGAGAGAGAGAGAGAGAGAGAGAGAGAGAGAGAGAGTTTAGTACACATGCTTCGAGACTGATTTAGCTATTTGCACAAATTTTTTATACATTTCCAAAGCAAAAGGAGGTCAATATAGATAATATTATAAGAAGGTTAACTGAACTCGACTTAGCTCCACAGCCGGACACAGAGATAGGTTCTTATCAGTGAGGACAGCTTCGATCACGACCTGATCCACAGGTCTGCCTTAAAACCTGACTGGCAAGATATTAAAAGTGCTCCGCCTTTGTATCCTTACTGGCTGGGTGCATCTGCGTCTGATTTATTTATTTCGTTCTGCAATTCGAGTTATATTGTAGTATTCTTCTGTTCTTCTTCATTGACATATAGATAGAAGACACATCCGATAAATTGTGAACATTATTTTAAGGACTGTTCAACAAGACAATAAATGTAGGCAGTTACTGACCATTACATTGTGTCACTATAAAATGAAAGAAAAGAAGCTAAGGGAGAGACAGAGACAGAGGGAGACAGAGATAGAGACACACAGACAGACAGACACACAGAAAGAGAGACAGAGAATAAGAACCAAAAGGAAAAATGTAGTTATATACATTTAGATACAGATATACACTTACAGGAAGAATGAAGAAACTTGAATTTGTTAACAAACTTAGTTGACATAAGTCTTAAACCTGCCTTGAAAATTTCCTTGGTGACGCATAGATTGTAATTTTCCTATGTAAGCATCTTAGAAATATTGTCAAAGTATGTCATATCGATTTCCCAATCTTAATTCATCTCAAATACATAAACAGCTCATGAGGATAGCAAAATCATTTTAGCAAATTTATATGCAAAATATCAAACATAGAAAGTTGCATAAGAATAAGTGTCAGATTCCATCATGTCTGATATGTGATCTAGAACATACGTTTGCTTGCCAGTATAAACAATCAGGCAAAATACAATGGCATTCAAGGGTCTGAAGAGAGATAAAATAAAGTACTCAATGAATCTTTGAACTTTTTTGTACAATAGCCATCTATTTCACAATTTCTATAAGAAGTATATATTTCTACATTCAAATTAAAACCAACCGTCGTTTAGAACTGGGACAAAATTCGCATGTTTCTTTATATGGCCTGCTATAGTACCAGCTGCTAAGATAAGCCAACGTTCATGTGCTTCGCTATGTCCTTGGTAAAAGCACTTAGTTCCCATTTCTTTGAAATTATTTAACCAGTTGCTATTACTATAACTAACACAGTATAAGAAAAAAAACTCATGCTTCTGCGCCTTCTGTCACCAATTCTGCTCCTGCTAATGCAATCACTACCAGATGCACAACAACCACTTCCATTTCTTTAGATATGCTTCCATTGCTGCTATCAGTTGTACTGCAACTGCTTCTGAACTACTACTACCACTGCCACTGCCTCTGTATCTGCTGCTTGCAAGCAGGGCTTTAATCATTTATGTTATTTCTGAACTGTTGCTTCTGTCCTGGCTTTATTTCTACTATTGAAAATCAATCTAGACACACACACACACACACACACACACACACACACACACACACACACACGAAGCTTGCTGAGTTTCCTTTTAATGAAAAAATTATACAACGAGTGGTATATCATTGATACAGCGTACATACTGTACATATATTTTATTTATATCACATACAAATACATATATTTGCCCTTTGAACGGAGTTCAGATTTACTACAGGCAGCCGTGTATTGACCTAGTGAATGAACTCCTCACATCCCCGAGTGTGTCCGCTACAAAATGTAGATCTCTGCCGTAGTGGCTATTTACAATCACCTCTGCATATTGATAAGTTGATTGTTTTCTTTTCTTGGTTTGTATTTTTCTCCACATTGATTAAATCAATATAATACACACTTATGATTTAAACATGAAAGATGGTTTTAATAATAAAAGTAGCGCAGTAGCAACACTTGGATAGGGGGCCCCGAATGGCCGAGTGGTCTAAAGCGCTCTCCGTTACGGATCACTGCCATCTCACCTCTGTCTGCGTGGGTTCGAGTCTCGGATTCGGACAATGTGGGTATGTGAGAAAGCTTGCCAGTAGCTTCTCGTGGGTCGGTGGTTCTTTCCGGGGTTACCCGGGTTCTTCCTCCACCATTAATACTGGCCGCCATGTATAGCCTATCGTGTGCTGAAAAAATGGCGTTAAACCCTACAACAACAACAACACTTGGATAGCTACACCATTCAAATGAACGCAATGCCATTCACCTTCAGGCGCATGGAAATTAATGTGGAATAGAAACTAAGCCAACTGACGAACCAACAAGAGGTAATTAAAATATTTTAATATATTTACAGTTGATCTAAGTCATTATTCTGCTTTAGCAACAGTACAACGGACCCACAAACTCTCTCTCTCTCTCTCTCTCTCTCTCCCTCTCTCCCTCTCTCTCATCCTTTGGTCGGTTTGACTTAACTTTTACCATCATTCATAAGTCCAGAGATATTGTCGGAAAATCCTCTACGTTCGCCATTTCATAGATTTTAGCCCGTATCCTGCTACGATGGTCGAGAGAGAGAGAGAGAGAGAGAGAGAGAGAGAGAGAGAGAGAGAGAGAGAGAGACCTTTGGACATTTTCATATTTAAATAATAATAATCGATTTTTTACAACATTATGGTATGTTTAAGAAAAAACAAAAAAACATAACATTAAATATATCACAGGATGTGTACCACGTAACCGAGGAATTTACTGGTTTGCAACATTGTATCATTGATAAACACTGTTGATAAATCCCAAGGAAAGTGCACACGTATCGTTACGACGAACCATATTCTTGTAGGTTACTTGGTGTAATTCTATTTCAAGGTTTTAATCCAGCCCAAATTCCTTTTCTCTCTCATTCCACATTTCTGCGCAGTTTGTCCGTTATGCTTGAAAGGGGAGGGGAGAACAGAAGCGGAAAGGATTGTGATGAAAATGTGTACCATATTAAATTAATTTAGAAAACGGGGATTATTAATACTTTTCATCATTATTTTTCATACGTCACTAGTGACTAATTTGTGGAAATTAATCATTGATCTAGAATCAACTGCAGACGCTCGCGAGAATGTTTATATATGCGTATTATTGCGCCATGGGCGGATCACAATTTGATATACCAATAGTATTGGCATATCAAATTGCTTTATACCAACACTTTAAATGCATGTTATTTTTTTAATATATATATATATATATATATATATATATATATATATATATATATATATATATATATATATATATATATATATATATATATATATATATATATACTGACAACGAAGAGTCCAAACCTAATTTCTGACTAGCCTGAGCGCTTTCAGACGAGTCTTTTTCAAAGGCAAACAAACACAAAAACAGATAAATCGTTGAAGTTAGAAAATATTACATGACTATTTCTACAGGAATAAGAGCTTGAAATTTTGTATGTTTCAACTAGTTTACTTCAACTTGCTACGAATGCTGAAAAATATTTTATATTGACCTGAAAATCGGTGAGCTATATCGCCATATGTCATTGTTATAGAAGTAATTATAGGCTTTTGGGTAACTAATAAACAAATTTAGAGAATTATGTAAAAGAAAATGTGCCGTCTGCAAAAAGACGATTTGATTTGTGCGTGGCTGTCTGGTCATCTTGGTTTAAACCACTTGGTTTCAATGTTCTATGGCGGCGTATCCAGTAAGATTCCTTTACTTTCCTGGTTTCGGAACTGGTATTAATTCTGTACGGGACCTCTGTATATATTTGTCAAAAAATTATCACGTTCTCTTACTTTAGGGGAAGAGGACGTCTCCCTGAAAAGTGTTACATATGTTTCTCAACTTCAAATACTTTTTGTTTTCCTCAGCGAACATCTTGAATTTTGTATTTTTAAGTCTTAATTCTTAATATATTACATACTAGTTTGGAAATCTAACATTACCCTCGCTTATTAAAAACTACTTATATACAATTTGATCCTCTTCATAATATTGGTTTTTGGTACTTGATTTATCATACATTTAATTTTCATGAAGTGTATTGGGATGCTTTTATTGTCCTTGGTGTGTCAGATTGTACCGTATGTTCTGCGTCTACTTCAAGCGCCAGTGCTATCATTGCTATCATATACGGAACACTGAATTAGAGTTGATCGTTTTTAATTTTCCACTTGAGACATCTTGAGGTATTAAATCTATCAAATTTCCTACATTATAATAAAATCGTCTGTGTTCGAAGTATATTTATCTCGCGTACCCAAGCTTTTTGTGCAAAGATCAAAGTCCGTCATGTGTATTTATCTGTAATGACTCCAATATCAATTTTCTTGTTACAACTGAATGGTACCTTCCGCCTCTAAGTTATTAAGACTATCCTGTTTATCAACATATCAACATTTCTCTCTCTCTCTCTCTCTCTCTCTCTCTCTCTCTCTCTCTCTCTCTCTCTCTTCAAGACTACTGCAAATCATTCTAAACAGAGAAATAAATTGTTGATGTTACTTAAATTGTAGAAATTCACTTTCTTTCTGCTACATATTGTTGTTGTTTTTGTTGTTGTAGGGTTTAACGCCATTTTTCAGCATAAGATAGGCTATACATGGCGGCCAGTATAAATGGTGGAGGAAGAACCCAGGAAAACCCCGGAAAGAACCACCGACCCACGAGAAGGTACTGGCAAGCTTTCTCACATACCTACATTGGCCGAACCCGAGACTCGAACCCACGCAGACAGAGGTGAGATGGCAATGATCCGTAACGGTGAGCGCTTTAGACCGTTACATATTGTAAGACCTAGAGTCGTAACAGTCCTAAAGTGGGAGATGACACAGTCGACTATCTTGGTGGAAGGCCATAAACTGAGGTAAAACTCGATATCAAACGCACCGAACTAATTAACGGTTCCCTCGAAAGAGAAGCTGCAGAACTTACTTCACAAAGGGTGACTATGGGTGTGAAATTAAGCATAAAACGAAACTGACAGCGAACTGGTCCATCCTTTTGCGAACGTTTTTATCGCCCGGGCAATCTGCATCTAGAACATAGTTGCAGCTTTCAGACACGTTAGGTGGACTCAAATCAATCACTAGAGTAAGCTTTCCATCCCTTTTGGGACGAGAAACAGACGTGATGAAGTCCTGTGGATCGGACTTATGGACAACTTCTCCCACCCGCTTGACGCATAAGTACCTTCTCCAATAAAGGCATATTTTATGGGACCTTCTGAATCGGGAAGAGGAGGAAACTGAATGAACGAAAATCTAAGACCTCCAAGTTATCGTCTGAATGACGTTTTCTGTATCTGGCAACACATCCGTCAGAACCTGTCGAAAATGATGGTCGGGCGCCTACTGGGATATCGTCGGCGGCCAGGCGGCCGGGCGACTAGTCAATCTCGTTTGTTTGGAAGTTTAGAAAAGGAAAAACTTAGATCCTCTCCCTTTAAATTGGCGACTTTTGTGCTGGTAAAACTACTGCCGTCGAGATTGGTCTTGCATTCAAAACGACAGTTGTTGATTAAAGACTGAAGGCTTTTCCCCGATTGCAGCAGTAAACGAAACCTATATTACCTCAATAGACACTTTTAACTTCCGCAGCCAATAATGCCTGAACAAAGTACGCCTGTCCTAATGATCACAGTGAAGGACATTCAGCCAGAGATAATATACTGCTCGTCTGTACAACTGCCGCCTAAAAGCTGAGCTTAAACTTAAATGGTCTTATTGGATCTTTTTGTCTGATAGATGTTATCCCATCTTCACTTGTCGGGTTATCCTAGTATGGTAAGACTTCTACATCCGCATATATCTTGCCCTTTGGGAGGAGAGCGGAAGAATCATCAGTGGTAGCAGGGTGGTACAAACCTATGGGACCCGCCATGAATTTTTATTTCGGGGCCGTCTAAAAGTACTAACGGAGCTGATGATGGGACGGCTGCGCTGACGGACCGCCCAGACGGGTCCCCGTAAATCCCCAGAGAAAAAACGAAAATACTGTAGATAAACAGTCGATCTGCCAGCTGGACGGTCAGGTCAGAAGCTGACACTGTAGAAGAAGTAGTAAATGGAGGCTGTGACTGCCTGGAACTTTTAAGAGGTCAGTTGGAAACACCATGCTCCCCTAGTCTGGCACTCTGGTCCTGCTACGTCATGCAGGGGTCTTCGTCCACCAGGTACACTGGCCACCATATAAAGCCTATCTTACGCTGATAAATGGCGTTAAACGCCGGAACAACACGATTTCAAGGTCGCAGACATACAGAGATCATTACATGGAGACTAAGGAAATCATGCGTGGTGCCAATCTGAGATCGGTTGCATCTAGTTTTGGCATTTGGTTGATGATGATAAGGATTTATTTAGTTTGATTGGGTCTGTGTTGGTTACGGTACAGCAGCATAAAAAGATCTTTGTTGTGCAGAGTCTGTAGGAATAAAGTAATTAAGTATTATTTAGCCACTCCTGGTCTGTAGGAATAAAGTAATTAAGTATTATTTATTCACTCCTGGTCTGTAGGAATAAAGTAATTAAGTATTATTTATTCACTCCTGGTCTGTAGGAATAAAGTAATAAAGTAATTAAGTATTATTTAGTCACTCCTGGTCTGTAGGAAAAAAGTAATTAAGTATTATTTATTCACTCCTGGTCTGTAGGAATAAAGTAATTAAGTATTATTTATTCACTCCTGGTCTGTAGGAATAAAGTAATTAAGTATTATTTAGTCACTCCTGGTAAGTATAGCATAGTATAACATTATGGAGATAACTGGGCAAATTGAAGGTATTTACATTTCGTGTGAAGAAAAAGAAATGCAAAAGCCACAAATTTCTGCAAAAACTGGAGTCCAGTAAATATACAATTTCATTGGGGGAAAATAAATGTATCGTTTACAAGGAAAAATTTGATAGTAAATGTATTTGTTACTGTTCACATTAACATATGTCTCATCCCTTATCACAGTAGAGAGGGAAGTTTTTCTGGAATAGAAAAAGAGCAGAGTTAAATAGCATTCACCAGTGAATTGTAGGGGGTGGGAGGCAAACTTTTTTGACTTTAGTGGTATTATTCACAATTCTTATTCATGCTTGGAATTGAAACTGATAAAAAATATGTTGATATATCTTTGGTTCATCCTTTAATAAAGTTCTTACATATTCCTTTTTAGTACATAAGGTGGTCAAGATACTTTATTGCTTTTGATCACGGCCGGATTTACACATTCAAAGTGACCGCTTCGGTGACCTAGTGGTTAGAGCGTCCGACACGATGCGGGAGGTCGCGGGTTCGAACCTCGGTCGAATCATATCAAAGACGTAAAAATTGTACCAACAGCTGCCTCGCACAAACATTCAAAGGTTAGTGTTAGGACTGGACGGCCTGACGTCAGGACAACGTGACAGGGTGGGACATCATTCTACATGTCTGCGGCATGACGCCCCAGTGCTAGACATCACTATGAACTGTCACACTGCAGACATCGTAGCGATATGACTGAAAATTTTTTAAAGCTACGTTAAAAATCTAAATCACACACACTCTCTCTCTCTCTCTCTCTCTCTCTCTCTCTCTCTCTCTCTCTCTCTCTCTAACCTGCCGTTTGGAGATTCGCGAAACTGTGTGGTAATATTTTTCGCTAGGTTGAACATCTGATATTGGCTTATGCTTCTGGCGACCCTGGAACTTGTCAAAGGGCCAATGCACACAAACTGTATTTACATTGACATTTTAAAATACTTTCTGGCCAAAATTCATACATGTAACCCTACATGGAAAACACATCATGTATTTGATAAATGTTGCATTGTCACCCGTGGGTCACTGTCGGGAAGGGTGGGGAGTGGGATGGAAGATGCGGTGAAAAACGTCGAGATTTCATATTGTGAACCCTTACAGTTCTCCTGGTTGTTGTTGTTGTTGTTGTTGTTATTATTATTATTATTATTATTATTATTATTATTATACACTCTCCTATTCGATGTATAAGAATCAAATGTTCACCTCTATTTTGCCTTTGTTGTGGTTAGCTTCGAAACACAAGTTAAAAGGACTGGGTTGTTTTTTTTTTCAAAGTATGCAATGTTTTCATATAAAAATTCCTTTTTCAGGACAAGACAATTTAACTAAAAACTATTAGGCCAAGCTTAATGGACATTTGTTCCAAAAGAGAGATTGGGGCATGGGGTTTATTTAGCTCATGCCATCAGTCACGCTCGGATCCTTAAACGAAGGCAAATCATCGTTAAACCATCCATGCCTTCTTCTCTATTGAAAACTGACGTTTGAATTTAAAAGTAACTGGAGGGTTGACCTGTGATTATGTGATGTGATGTGATTATGATTTTTAACGTAGCTTTAACAATATTTCAGTCATATCGCTACGATGTCTGCAGTGTGGCAGTTTATAGTGATGTCTAGCACTGGGGCATCATGCCGCAGACATGTAGCATGATGTCCCACCCAGTCACATTATCCTGACACCAGGCCGACCAGTCCTAACACTGACCTCTTAATGCTGAGCGCCATGCGAGGCAGCTGTTAGTACCATTTTTGTAAGTCTTTGGTACGACTCGACCGGGGATCGAACCCACGACCTACCGCATCCGAGGCGGACGCTCTAACCACTAGGCCACCGGAGCGGTGGGTTGACCTGTAAAACTACAATTCGTGAATTCGAATCCACCATTCTAGAAGACCTGGTTTCGCCAAAGTTTTTGTACAGTTTCAAATTTTCCAACTTTTATGTGAACATTATCATGCAAATGCATATATTTTAACTGGCATTTTCCGAGTTATCTGAAAAAGCGGTAATCTTCTGAAGATGTGGCTTGAAATACTATACAGTCTATAAATGGTTTGGAGCATTTTTTTAATGATCTTCAAACATTAAGTATAGAATGGGTATATGTATCTCAAAGATACTGAACAAGATTTCTGCCTGAACAATTCATATTAGCTGTTAGTTTTGTTTGTGCAGAAATAAAGATATGGCGAGTTTAGAATGGAAATTTGTATTAAGTATATACCTCTTCATTTATTTAGTTTTAACCATCCAAAAATTCTACTCCACTCCACACTCCTTCAGCCACATCTCTTAATATTCTTTTCAGTCTTGCGTCAATTATTAGGTGTCGAGGGGTGGGCGGGGGACGGGGTTGTAGAGACAGACAAACAATGAGGGTGAGATTTCTACCTGGGTCCCTACTGAACATACGAACCAAACTGAATTTAAAAAAAAATAAAATGTTTAGTTGCAATTAATCTGTTGCGCAGGAATAAAATGGCGGAAAAATAACTCTTTTTCAGATATACAAATTTGATTTGGACTCTCCAATCAGTAATTTTCAAAACAGGAGAGAAGGAAAGAGTCACAATGAAAACTACGTGTGCCGAGATAAATTCTGAAGCCATAGTCTATTTTAGTAACATTGATCGAAATATTCAAGTTGTTGGCTTCCAGGTCATTAGGCGTTTAAATCTGAGTTATGGAAAACATTTATATCCACATTTAATAAAAGCATATCCACCAGAGCCAGAGCCGTTCTGCAGAAAGGAAAAAATTGTTTTGGTAATAGTGACATTGATCTTCAATTTATGACTCCCAAAGTCAATAGACTGATGCACTGGAGCGATGGGAAGAAACATTAAACTTGCTAGAAATCTGTTTATTACATCTGTTGCCATTTTGCAAATGCACTGGTAAAGTCTATATATCTTTTTAACTTGATATCGATCAGTTAGTTTACCTATACTCTGACAGACGATCCTGACTATGCAAATCCGACTAAAACTCAAGTCAATGTGCAGAACGAAATACAAAACTAAAACTTGTTTCTACAAGGTCACAGTGACTTTCAAACCGACTGCCTTCAAAATGAAGATACTTTACTTACGCTGAGGTAAACACCAAAACATGTAGATTAAAATTAATCACCAAAACATGTAGATTAAAATTAAACACTAAAACATGTAGATTAAAATTAAACACCAAAACATGTAGATTAAAATTAAACACCAAAACATGTAGATTAAAATTAAACACCAAAACATGTAGATTAAAATCTGGTATCCTGAACTTAATCTGATGTGAAAAAAAATCAAATCTAATGAAAACATATATTATTAGCATCATTATCCTTGGTTTTGAAGTTACCGACACCAAAATTCACAAGTTTCCTTCTTGTACTTAAAATAAATATGTTGAAATATGTTCCTCCGAATTGGAACGCATGATACGGGAACCAAAATAAACACCTGCTTGCCAGCCTTCCCACCATGTCGGATAAGAGTTTAACGTAATAATCTACAGCTTTACCTGGCGTGCTGTAAAATCTGCAACTTTACCTGTTGGTCATATAACTTGTAACTTTACCTGGCGGGCCGTATAACCTGCAACTTTACCTGGCGGGCCATAACAGGTACAGACCTTTAAATGGTTCAAACGTTTTACTGACCTCTTCAACACAAATGTCATTAAAAAAGAACGAGAGGAGATGGATGTAAGTACGAAGAGGTGAATGTATTTCTCCATATTGTGGTTCACTGCTCATGCGATGTCAAATATTATTACTATAAGTCGTAGGTAATATTATTATTACCTGTAGATACTATTACTATTAGATACAGAAACTATTGGACACCATTACTATTAGCGGTAGGTACTAGTACTATTAGCGGTAGACACTATTACTATCAGCGGTAGATACTATTACCATTAACGTAACAAACTATTACAATTAACGATAAATACTATTACTATTACCGGTAGATAATGTTACTATAAGTGGTAGGTACCATTACTATTATTTATATAAAATATCACTATCAGCGGTAGATATTATTATCATTAACGGTACAAACTATTACTATCTCCGATAGATACATTTGTTACTTTAAATTATATCACAAATTGCTTTTCTCAAGTACAATTATTGTGACTACAAAAAAAACAAAAAAACAAAAAAAACAAAACAAAAAAAAAACAGGCAAGGCATAAGGTATAAAACTTTTTACTTTAACCTTTAAGTTCATTAAAGTGTATTTCAACGAAACATTAGCCAGATGACAGGAAACTAATTCGACACCAGTGACCCCTTCACCATCCACCTTATCCCTTTCTCGTACCCCACACAACACACGCTCTTATTAAAGTCAATTTTCCTATGTCAATTATTGTTCAACTATCTCAAGCATATACAAAACATCCAATCAAAGACACAAAATAACATATATAACTTCTTTTCTACCAATTCTATATGAAGTGATAAATAGCGTAATAATAAAACTACTTTCAAGACATCGAACATTACCATATTTTTTTTTTTAATATTCGAAGCCTTCACATTATTGGCATGTTTCATTGAATAGTGATGGACTGGCGGTACTCAAATAAACAAAAGTCGGAATTTTAGAAAAGTAGAATAGTAAACAAATCTGTTGGTGAAGGACGAGTCTATCAAAAATTTCGAAAAACTTTGATGTCTTTTTTTACTCAGATAGTCAACAATTCTCAAAACGAAAAGGACAGCAAGAACTGGGTTTTTTAATTTTATTTTACTGTCCCAAATGATACTGGCAGATACTGTTGAATCATCCAAAGATTTCGGCAGCCTTGGTAAGTAGTTCATGACGTCATACGTCTTTGTATAGTAAAGGACTAAAAGTCGTTTAATGGTGCAGTTCAAACACACTGGTGTAGCTAAACAGTAAAGTAAAGACTGGACTTACTGACGTCTCTTCACGGAAAAGCTTTAAATTCGTATCAAAGATTTTTTTATTGTTTTTGTTTAGTTAACATTGTCAATTTTGATTGAGATCTTGGTTTCCAGACTGTATACCATAGGGTCGGAGATGGTATACGAAGAATTCAAGGTCATGCATCTCTTTCGGACTCACGTAGTGGAATGTTATGGCGTAGTCACTAATGCTGTCAACACCCTAAAATAAAGAAACATGTAAAAAAAAAAATGCACAAGAAAAGGAGATGGGGAGTTCATCTTCAATTTGAAAATACTGAAATGTATGGTTCTGTCTGTGTCACGACTCTATGGTCATAAATTAAAAACAGAAGGAAGAAAAACTAAAACGTTTTGTACAACTTAACAAATAATCTAATTATCAAAGTTATAAATGAAAATGTGAGAGGAACTTATGAAGCGAATCCAAAATAATACTGAAAAAGTTGTATTAAAGTCCAAAAGAATGAAAAGTTCCATATACATTTCAGATCCGGAAACGTACTGGTCCGCCTAGAGTCGTAACGATGTCAAAATGGCGTTGTCCAGAACTCTTTTGAATAATTCACAATAGTTACAGAATAACACTGTAGTCCAGTGAACAATCTATATTTCCACTGAATAGTTCAAATGAATGTTTTCCCTCTCAAATAATATCTAAATACAACATAAAATATGTCTGCAGACGTGATGTTTCAACAAGAACACAAATAATAAGAATAACTCGAAAATAGTAATGAATCTAATTGCTCAGTTTTCTCCTTATATACAACACTCTCAAGAGTCTATTACGACTATATGTCGCAATAAACCCCACGTGACAGATCTTTCTACTCAATCTAATATTGCAAAATACCTATTTATGACCTAACTCAGCCAATAGGAATTAACTTAATTCTTCTAAGATTCAACCTGACCGACCTGCTAATGTGAAAAACCCCAAACTCGTAAACATATTTACTAATATTTATATTATTAGTAACTGTCAAGACGTACGTAAGCATCTATTTATACATACTGTGCCAATTTCCGTTCTTTAATATCTTAAAATAGACCCCATGCACGTCCGCAAAATAACAGCTATAGACAACACTGGTCTACAATTTTGTTAGAAGTCGTCTGCTTCAGAGATAAAATGTGCTATTTATTATAGATTTTGATGTGCTGAATTCAAATATGACAATTAAAACAAACTGATTGGCTACTGTTTCCAAGATATTTAAGTTTTCACATTTTACGTTTATGTCTCTTGTGTAGATAGTAGAGTTTTAATCATAAATTGTAAACCAAGGTCTTTTCATGTGTTTATGGTTGCTTTACATGATAATATTTCACCTGTCCTGTTTAGGTAACACTTTAAAAGACAGCAAAAGGGTTATATAAATAAAAGATATTATGAAACAAAAGGGAAATAAATTATTGTACATGTATATATATATATATATATATATATATATATATATATATATATATATATATACATATATATATATAAGTACATAGTTTAGTCCTTATTCAGTGTCTACTCGGCGCTTCTTGGCTTGTCTCTAATTTTCATTAAATGGAGCATCTCTTGACACTGTCCAGCAATAGTCTGCAAGCATTGATGGACTCCATTTGCCCTGATAGCGTTTCTCCATTTTTGCAACGTCCTGGTGAAATAGTTTGCCGTGCTCGTCGCCCACTGCTCCGCAGTTTGGTGGAAAAAATCTAGATGAGAGTGCAAAAGATGTATCTTTGGTGATATGTTGCAACCAAGGCTTTTGTATGCCGTAAGGTGGTTTTATACCAACTCCCTGTAGCTGTCTGCCTTGCTGTTTCCGAGAAATGTTTTTGCCACTAACTGGAAGGCTCTCCATGCCGTCTTTTCCTTGCCACGCAGTGCACGGTCAAATGCATCATCTCGAAGAAGTTCACGAATCCGAGGACCAACAAAGACACCGTCCTTTATCTTAGCTTCACATAACCTCGGAAATTTTCCACGGAGCTGCTTACGTTTTGTCCATGGCCATGACAAAGTTCTTCATCAGACCCAGCTTGATGTGCAAGGGTGGTAACAAAATCTTCTTTGATTCAACAAGAGGTGGATGCTGAACACATTTTCTCCCAGGCTCCAATGACTGTCGGAGTGGCCAATCTCTCTTGATGTAGTGGGAATCTCTCCCATGACTATCCCATTCGCAGAGAAAACAGCAGTACTTCGTGTATCCAGTCTGCAGACCAAACAAAAGAGCAAGAACCTTCAAATCGCCATAAAGCTGCCACCAATGGTGGTCATAATTTATGCACCTCAAAAGTTGTTTCATGTTTTCATAGGTTTCCTTCATATGGACTGCATGCCAACTGGAATTGATGGCAAAACATTGCCATTATGCGGCAAAACAGATTTAAGACTTGTTTTCGATGAATCAATGAACAGTCTCCACTCATCTGGATCATGTACGATGTTGAGGGCTGCCATCACACCATCGATGTTGCTGCAGGCTACAAGATCACCTTTCATGAAGAAGAATGGGGCAAGAAAACTTGCCCAATAAAACTTGGTCTTCTTACTCAATAAATTGGTCACAGTATGGAAAAATTTGAGGAAAACTTCCGATACTATCCAGCCATACCAAAACAAATTACATCAGTTGCTTTTAACTGATTGGCGCAGTGAATTCAGAGATAGCTTTAACCTTAGCTTCAACAGTCTTAACTTGAACATATCCTACAATATGTCCTAAATATGTAAAAGAAGATAGGCAAAACTCACTTTTCCTTAAATTAATTGTCAAATTTGCTTCACTTAATCGAACGAAGAATCTCCAGATAGTTTCCATTTGATCTTTCCAGGAATCGCTGTAAATAATGACGTCGTTGATGTACGCATCACAATCATCTATACCAGACGTTATCATGTTCATTAAGCGCTGGAATATGGAAGAAACATTTTTCATGCCAAATGACATCATTTTGTATTGGTAGAGTTCATCTAGAGTTGCAAAAGCCGAAATTTCTTTTCGCTCTATCCTTAAGTGGAATTTGCTAGAATCATTTTCACAGGTCAGATTTAGTAACATATTTTGTATTTCCAATACTTTCAATACAGTCATCTATTCTTGGTATTGGAAATGAGTATGTTCAGGTGACACTGTTCACTTTTTTGTAGTCAATGTACATACGGAAAGAATTATCTGCTTTCGTCATAAGAGTACACGACGAACTCCAGTCACTTTTGCTTGGTTCAATAAAGTCGTTCTCCAACATATATTCAATATCCTTTTTCAAACATTCCTGCTTAAGAGGATTCATCCTGTACGGGTACTGATTTACAGGCTTAAAATCTACAATTTCAAACTCACGAAAAATTATGTTTGTTCCAGTTGGAATATCTGGGAACTAGTGGTCATATTCACATGTTAGTTGCATTAACTCATTCTTTTCCTGTAGCTGTAATGTGAAAGTTTCTTATCCAGATTCATATTTCACAATTTTGTGAACTCGTAGAACCAAAGTCACTTCAATCTGGTTGTACGTCATCATTTAAAACCTCACCATGAGGAGTTTGAAGTATTGGCAACTTTATCACCACGTTTAAAGGTTTTTACCTTTTTAGCTTTGACCTGCCTTAATTGCATTTTGAGTGAGTATACAGATGATTATATCTTGCTACTTCACAATCAGAGATATAATCTTAAGGACTAATGTCGGAATCGTCTGTTAAAAGAAGTTTTTGTGTAAACAAAAAACTCCAATTGTCCATTGACAATATGTCTAAAAGATAGGTCAAAAGAAATAAAACTGGCCAACTGACAAATAAAACAAGATCACAACATTTGGAAACTTCACTTTTAATTTCCGGCCAATAAAAATGATGTTAAGACTTATAGACTCCTAAATGACCATCTAAGGGAGTTTCATGGACTACACTAAGAATCTCCTATCTATACGACTTAGGAACATCAATTTGATAGCTCACTGACCAGTCGTCACAAGAGGATACCTCATTTTCTCATAAGGACTCATTTTTCAGAAAATGGCAAGTTGATACGCCCGCTTCTTTAGTTTCGCTAATAGCCCTCTGTAGCAAACACGAGATCTCGGGATCTTTTTTTCTGTTCGAAGACATGTGATTGTCGTTTGTCGCCTTGATTAGAAATAAGAGAATGAAGAGGATCTTAAAGATGGATACATTTTGACTGATCAGTAACAGGAGCAAAAGCGATGTCATCAAAAGCCTGGCAAATACACGCGTCAGCCAAAGGAATAATTTCCTGATCAACTTCATTCTCAAGAATTCTTTGTGCCATAGCTCTGGTAACTGCATAAGCAGGGTATAAATCAGGAGTTTCAATTTGAATAGGATGAAACTTTTGATCCAAATAAGGCTTGTCAGTTACAAGTGGATTAAGCACAACTTTATCTCCAGCTAAGTCATTGCCTAGCAATAAAAGAACACCTTCAATGGGCATAGAATTCACAGCGCCGAACGTCACTGACCCTGAAATTAAGTCTGATGTTAATTGACATTATGGACTGTAATTTGAATAAAACTGCACTCTACTCCCTGAACAAGAAAACTTTCAGACGAAAAAGACTTCTGAGACAAAGGCAAAGTACCTGATAATAAAAGACTTTCGAGAAGCTACTACTTCAATATTTTAGTAGGGATAGGATTGACCAAATCACCAATAAGTAAATATCGATCCTTTCGACACTGATGGTTCATAATTCTCCATAATAAAATCAGACTATGGTTTGTTAAACCCAACAATTGTATTCTTTCCAATACATGACCATGACCTTGACCTCGGAGAACAATAGCGTTTGCAACAGCTGTGTCTTTATTATGTTGTTTTTATTTTTAATTTAAAACAATCAGAAAAATTGCAAGTTTCTTGCAATAAGTGCACTTTAGAAGAGATAAGGATTTCTGACCAGTCTTATCAGACGTTTGATTCTTATAAGTTGTGCCTTTCTTCTTTGAGCATTTGCATTTGCATTTGAATTTTGATTTCCTTTATTTTTCTTCTTTTTGATGTTGAAGGTTTCTTAAATCTATTTCCATTTGATTTTTTTTTTTGTTTTTTTTATTTTTAAATTTCATTTTAGAGTTAGATAGACTAAATAAATTAATCCTAAAGCGTTTGCATAAAAAATTTCCTTTTCCACCAAAAACTTGAACAAAATAATTTTAACTTCATGTTGTAACAAAGACGATTTTATGTGAGAAAGGGAATAGCAGTTGGCAAGCTCCAGCAACTCATCTTTCCTTAAACACTGCAACCCTTCCTGGGTCGGATTGGAAACAAAACTTTCCACTCTTGATGAAATTGTGAAAGCTTGGTTTCACTATGTAAAATCAAAAGACAGGGATAAAGAAATATCCTAACTAAACTGAATTTGAATTTCACAAACAAAGTTTCTGAAATATTTTAAAGAAATTTGTATCCCAGACGAGCCCGCCCCCCCCCCCCCATTTCTGTTACGACTCTATGGTCATAAACTAAGTAACAGAAAGAAGCAAAACCAAGTAGTCCTGCAAAACCTTATTAATATCAGTTAATACCCCAACTCCTCGCTGGAAGAGACCAAGACTCTGGCCTTTTAAACTCCATATTTTATGATATTCTAATCCTCAGAACGGAAATTTTAGCAACTTCAATGGCTCGCCATTGTTTATCCCCACTACTTTTTTACAACTGAAGACCTATCCGATAAACATTAGTGTCTAACTATTATGCATACATTATGATTCAAATATCTCACCGTGTACAAGATTTGTGAAAGTCGAAAGTCGAAAACAAATTTCTACAACCATACAACTACAAAAACAAAAATAATACATTTCCCATAAATCCTTTAAAATACATTATTGTACCCTGGACAATGGAAATTTTGATATAAATCATTTACAATAATACTGATCATACCCAGGCAAACTTGAGTCAGATGGCAAGATTGTTATGTAAAAGTGAGTCAATGTCAATTCGCAAACATGAATCAATCGTCAAACTTGCCGTTGTATCCTTGAATTCCTAAACTCAAGGGATGTTCAAACGTCCAGGAAATGCCTAGCAACAATCAATGAATGGAAACACCATGTACCTCGGATTAAAAGACATAAGTACCTTCCAAAACAAGAAATATTCCCCTCTTTTCAAAATGCTTGACCAAATTTATACTGACTTGTAGGACAGATGAACATTGTGACGGTCATGGATTGCATTTTACGACATCGATGCAGGTAAGACAAAATGTTTATGTGAAAAGCGATTGCACAAAATCTTGAAATAGTGAACATAGAGCTATTAATTTCGTTTTAATCCAAATCGTGAACAATGTGCATTTAATTTTATTTTAAGCCAATTTGCAAAGAAAGTGCATTTAATTTTATTTTAACACAAATCCTGAAATCGTCAAAATAGTATATTTTATTTTAAGCCAAATGGTGAAATCGTGAACATAGTGAATTTAATTTTATTTTAAGCTAAATCTCGTGAAATCGTGAACAAAGTACATTTAATTTTATTCTAGTGAAATCGTAAAAAAACAT
Organism: Megalonaias nervosa; assembly: GCA_016617855.1. Lineage (NCBI taxonomy): Eukaryota > Metazoa > Mollusca > Bivalvia > Unionida > Unionidae > Megalonaias > Megalonaias nervosa. The sequence continues at coordinate 12,674 of JAECUM010044155.1, read as the reverse complement.
TAAATTTTATCCTAAGCCAAAACATGAACAAAGTGCAATTATTTTTATTTTAAGCCTAATCGTTAAGTCGTGAACAGAGTGCAAATGATTTTTATTTTATTGTAAGCCTAATCGTTAAGTCGTAAACATATTGTATTTAATTGTTTTAAGCCAAATCGTGAAATCGTGAACTAAGTTCATTTAATTTTATTATAAGCCATATTGTGAAATCGTGAACAAAATACATTTATTTTTAAGACAGGTCATGGCATCGTGAATACGGTGCATTTGATTTTATATTAATCCATATTGAGAAATCGTGAACATGGTGCATTTAATTTTATTTTTAACCCAAATCGTGAAATCCTGAACATAGCGAGTTTAATTTTATTCTTTCTAAGGTTAACCGTCCAAGAAGAGAGAGAGAGAGAGAGAGAGAGAGAGAGAGAGAGAGAGAGAGAGAGAGAGAGAGAGCACAAGTTAGAATATAGTACGTACCATTCTAGCACCGTTCGCATCATACTGGTAATACCAGTTGGGATAGCCGCCATGCAAATGTGTTTCAGGATTAAAACAGTGAAACCGACTTCTTCCCAGTCTATCTGTGGAATTGCCAGTTTTAACGCCTAACCGCTCCATACAATGGCCTATTTCTGCATCCTCTGCACCGCCATCTTGTCGGCATACAACAGACCCGTTTCTGGCAACTGTAGCAAATCTTCTAAGAGCCTCCTTGCTCAAAACGTATCCAGCCCCTCCGCTAAAATAGCCCTGTTTCACAATAGTTTTGAAGTGGTGTCCAAAATATATAGGCTTATTTGTGTCATGCCCTGCAAGAAAATATCTCAAGTTCTCCAAAATTACGTAAGTATCGTCATCGGCTTTCATAAACCAATCAGCATCGTTAAAATGGTGGTCGTAAATATAGTTGAAAGCACGCACCGTCTTTCCAGTCAAATGTTCTCGACCCTCGGACACATTCAAACCTACAACAGGGAAGGAACTGTTGTTCTCAGAGCTAAAGAACAGTAGCTTGTCGACTCTTTTTCCCCATGTCTTCTTTACATGCACTGCCTTCTTGTCAAGATTTTCAGGTGACGTCATAACCCAGATTAGTATTTTAACTTTATTCTGCAGTTTCCTAGCAACGTTGTCATCATCTGCAAAACAATGATTCCACGTGTAACCAACTCGTACACTTTAGAACAATACGCGCAATAATTAATTAACTCTTTTAACTCTGCAGAAATGCGAGTTTAAAAGTATCCTTTGACGTAATGGGAATCAGTCTTTGGTCAACTTTCAAACGGACTATAGCGTTTTTCACACGTGGGGTGGACTGTAAGTCGCTAACAGTGCACAACTGGAACATCGCTCGATCATTTACGTCACGTTAGGAAATAAACCTGAGAATGTAGTGGAAGGATACACATCATTTTAATGGATTTGGAGATTAGCCTCGGGCCAAGTGCACCACATACGTTACAACAGTAAAGGCCGATATGCTCCCATTGTGACATTGTCTCCTTCAACAGCCATATTGTTCCATGTGAACAAAAGTAGGTCCAAATAATGCTCTCGATTGCGGCGAAAAAAATATTAGGTTTCTTTCTTAACTTGACAGAAACAGCCGAGGATATTCCGATTGTAACATTGCTGTGATATTATGATTACGTCAAGCACTGCTTGTTCCCAGTAAATTAGCGTTAGCTATATATTGAAGTATTGGACACAGTATACTTTCCTATAATTTTATTTTGGTTCTGTTTCGATGGATGGTTGCACATGTTTTGTTTCCTATAGTGGGAGTTTGGGCATTGTAGCATAAATAAAAAACTATCCCCAACTTTATCGCTAGGAATACATTAGACACTTTACAATTTACTACGCTATAACTATGTGTACTACCTATGTGTGTAAATTCTGCAGATATGTTCAGTCAGATGCATATTTTACCCCTTCAAAACACGTGTGCATTTAGGAACAGAAAAACTTTAAGTGTAGACCGATCTTTATCTTTCCGCACTAGAAGCAAGAAATGTGGTTGCCTAATAAATCTTTAATTTTCTAATAACTTGGTTCAAGCCATTCCAACAACATGGTTGCCTAAGTATAATATTGTCTAAATAGATAACAGCTGCTTAATAAAGGTGACCTGTGAGGCACGTGTGAAAGTACTCTTTAAATATAAAAAATGAACAAAAATTTTCTTGTAAGGGTGTCGAATTAATAGAAATGAATATATTCATCTGAATTCATGATTCTAGCACGAACAACGTTTTAGAAATAAATTAAAAACACAAGACTTAACAGAAGTCAGTTAAGAGTGAAATATGGGACACGTTTGCTAACTCTTATGATAAGGAGAAAACAGTGGATGCTCTAATGCAATACATTTAAAGTAAGGTCGCCACGAAACTATGATGGGACACAATACTACGTGCTGGAGGATCTTGGCTGAAAAGATTATCTCCGATGGAAAATCCCTATTTCTTAAAGTCGTATACTGACAGTGTCTGGATGCAACAAAAAAAGACACAACATCAAGTTCCTCCAACAACATGCCAGAATCAAAGCAATCCAATACTTCTTTTCCCCCATGAACAATTAGATTATAGAAACAACTGTCCCAATCTGTTGTACAAATTGACTCACTAGAGGCGTTCCACAAAGCCATTAACCCAGTACGCTGGCCTTCCACCAAGCCATTAACCCAGTACGCTGGTCTTCCATCAAGCCATTAACCCAGTACGCTGGCCTGGTCATGCTGCATAATTACATTAATGGAACAGATAAAGGGGTTGGATGTTTGGGATTATGTTATCAATGTCATATATACGTACTGACACGTTTCAGTTTTTATCTTTACAGTTTTGCCATTTCTGTCTTGTTTAGAAAAATAATATTTTCCTAGTTACGATGTGACAGCCACGACTGGAAATCTGGATAGATCTAGTTTTAATATTAGTACTATATGAAATACATACTCAGAGAATAAATCTGTATCTTAAATCACCTATTCTTTTTGACACAGAAATTATTAGATTTATGTAGCTATTAACTAAGCAATGTAAACCTGAAAACATATTCTGCTGAAAGGTAGATGCTAGGTTTACTTGCTCGCTGTTCAACACTGCCAATCAAAAGAAATTTTAATTTTTTTTTAACGTAATTCATCTTGGAATTTAATAACATTTTCTTTTTTAATTAAGTTAGGCGTCGAGGATATTTTTACTTCAGGATATATATTACTGGATGTAAAAGAATATTACCAGTTTTAACCTTCTGTTTACTAATAACTTGAAATGTATAACTGGTAAAATATATACAGGAATCTAGATCTTGTCTATGACCCATTAGAACTGCTGCTAAAAGTGTGACAATACAAGAGTATATCACTCGTGCAGCTCCGAGAATTTTTAAAGATTTGCAGCTAGTGTCTAACACTCAGTTCACAGGCTTGGATGCTGCTTGTTGTTAAAATATGTAGCTTGTCTTTATGAAATTACTGCTAAACATATGTAAAAAAAATTACATAAAAACAACAGCTGATGGCTCTCAACGCACGATTCCTGCCAAATGGGTTTTTTTTATCATCATAGTGATACTGAATTTTCCAGCTCAAGGTTATTGAATAATGTGAATCAATTGCACAGTTTTGCAGGTGTGACAATTTACTCATATAAACACATATATCATGCAAAAAAACTTAAACAAATATAATCATATATTACCAAAACATAACTCGAATAAACATTATTACTGCCAAGTGTATCTGTATGGTTTCAGAGTTCTTTTCATTCTTATTATTATTCTTTTTTCCACTGCATATATATAATTGCATCTTCTTGCCAGCAAAGATTCTGACCAAGCGTTCTTCACGAAAAACTGCATTGCATTAATAGATTCTACTGTACTGCACACCTATTTCTGCCTACCCGACCCTGTTATCTGTTCAATTAATGTATTTGAAAATGCAAGTATGACAGAAGTTAGTATGTTCAAAAATATAGAAACTTAATGTAAAGTAACGGGGAAACACAATTGAAAAAAACAAAAAAAAAAAAAAGCTTTCGTTCAAAATAAAGCATCTCTAACACAATTAAATCACAACCATACAGTTGCGTAATCTCCCCAAACTCACACATAATGGCTAAAAATGGCTGTACTGCATATTGACACTTTAATCAACACTCAGTACATCTTTAATTTACGTAGTTATGCGTAATACAGCGAAAATGCCAGTGGCGACAAAAAGCTGGAAATAACAGATTTAATCTACTTTTAATATCAACACATTTTTGTATTACTTCCGCTCGGCCAATGTAGGTATGAGAGAAAACTGCCAGTAGCTTCCCGTGGGTCGGTGGTTCTTACCGGGATTTTTCCGGCTTCTTCCTCCACAAATTATACTAGCCGCCATCTGTAGTCTATCTTGTGCTGAGAAATTCTTTTTGAAGCTAAAGTAGATCGCACGACTAATCAAAAGGTCTCTTGGCGGAGCTATGTGAGCATGAATACTGTTATTGTGTATTGATCAATCTGCAGTTGTGAATTTATTTTGGAATAAAACATGAATTCAATTAAATTGTTTCTTGTAATGTCTTTTATTATTAAGCCTTAGGTAGTTAAACAAATTGAACATATAATAAAAAGGATACTGTGTTTGTATGGGAAAATATGAACTCGTTTTTTTCCTCAAAAATACTGCACTCCACAAGGTCGTGCAGTATTTTAAAAAAACAACAACAAACTACGTTCATATTTTCCCATACAAATGCAGTAACCTATATGTACCGACTGAGATATTATTATCACTTCATACTTCCATGTATATAATAAAGACTAAATTGTCTACTAATCAGGCACAAACTGTTATTGAGTGAACGCCAGAGAGAGAGAGAGAGAGAGAGAGAGAGAGAGAGAGAGAGAGAGAGAGAGAGAGAAATGTTCTTAAATTCCTCCATTTTCTACAGATTTTTAAATAATTTTAAACAACTATAAGCCAATACATATTTGCAAAAATATAAAGTTAAGAAGCCCCATGAATTAATTAAAAAATCAGGATTTAGCAAAATTAAATAGAAATGCAAACCAATATTAGCAATTAATTATGCATTTGAATATTACAACTGAAGTATATGCATGGTGCAATTATTTATTACAGTCACTTACGTTGGAGTTTCAATCAACTTAGATAATATTTTGTTTTTAATTATGTTATATCTATCACATATTTATATATATATTGAGTTGTAAACCACTCATTTGCAAATTTATTGAATTCTGAAAAGCTATACCTTTATAAAATTCTAACAACAATCTACAACTTACACTGTAGTTCAATCCAATTATTTCTTGCATTATATTCTGTGAAAGTTCTCTAATCAATGGAATGTAATACCTTTTATCTTAATAAAATACTTTTTAGATAGTCTTATTAAATTTATCCATGACTCTAGTTCCAATCGTTCCGAAATATCGTTGAAACCACCATGTAACATAATCAGTATATTTTAATCTAACTGATTACAGAAATCATAGAAAATCTCTAGAGGCATACATGTATATGAAATAGATTCTCAGTTGGTTATGTTGTCCAGGGTTAGTAGACATTTCACTGAAATGTGTAAAATAAGTCCTTGTTTTCCCTCACAGATGACACAGTCCAGATCTTGCTTGGTATGTGTAGAGTTGAATTAAATTAATATAAATCAAAGAAACAAACGCGCATACACACCACTGATGTGGGTATACATACGCACCACTGATGTGGGTATACATGATGGAAGAGGTAAGTAGCGGTTGAAAAGTCTAGTTAAGGTTTATGTGCCCTTTAACGTAATTACACCCAGGGCCGACGGGGGTGGGGGTGGGGGGCAACCGCGGATATATCCCCGGGTCTGGGCTGAGCAACACTTTTTAATTTTATAAAGAAAAATTTTGTTTGAACAAGAACTATGACAGGCCCGGGTGTTTCTTACTCCAGGGCCCGTGATCGCTCTCTACGGCCCTGATTACACCACTTACTTTGGCCATATGACTACAGAAACTATACATTGTAATTAATTTTGGCTGATACAAGTATCTAAATAACAGTACTATAATTATAAATAAGTACAAACATTAATTCAACTTCCACGTAAACAGGCAATTTATTTTGTTGGTTTCTCCACGGAGAGATCAGCACTCGTGGGTTGAATACAGTGAAATCCCAATAGTGTACTATATGCAGAGAATTTCCCGAACTTAAGAATAAGCAAGGTATCCTATTCATGGCAGACTTGCCCAATCATATAAGCACATGAACACAGATACACATATATGCAGAGTCATAAACATGCTTATAAGTGATAGAAATACAAGACGAAATCATGAAATCATTGTTCCATTGCAAAAAAGTCGTGAAAGAGATATATATATATATATATATATAGAGAGAGAGAGAGAGAGAGAGAGAGAGAGAGAGAGATGCACGTGTATCACATGTATCTGTGTTTATTATGTACGCTCATGTTTGAGGTGTATAAATTATAATTAAAAGCAAACCAGGCTTTTCCAAGTTCCCTATTATAGTGTATGATGGGATGCTGAGTACATGCCACACACGTTTCATTTATACCACGTACAAATACGCATATATTTCTAGTAAAGTGAAGATTGATCACATGAGGGAAGAAGCTAACTATTCTCGTCCGCGCAGAATCCGTCTGCAGCTAAATGCAATTTCCCAGCTGTTATCAAAGTTGTTGGAAATTTTTCATTTGCTTCTTTTATGAGCTTCTGTTTTCATTCGTACTAAATGAAAAACCAGACACTGGAGTTTACAAACGCGATTTGATTTTAAAAAGGAATATGCATTGTACGTCCAGCGTTTTTATCTGTGAAAGCGCTGCCATTATATCCGGAGAGTATGTCGAACTGAGCTGGGAAATAGTACAATAGTCCGCGGGCTAGGTAGACCTACCGTGTATCCCTCCCCACCTTGCCCAACTCCATATTGAATATTTAAGGGAACCCCAAAATTCCTATTTAGGTACACAAGAAGGCAGTTGTGGGATGTTTCGACATTGTCCTTATTGAAATTCTGTCTGGCTGAAGCCAGTGATTCTTATATACATGGACAACATATATGGACAAATGGACAACATATATAGACACATGGACAATATATTTGGACATTTCCTCCGTCCATAACAATAAAGAGCATCCAAATATCTCAACCTATTTGACCACGTGAAGGTTTTGAAAATATCTAGCAAATGTGTGCAAGATTTGAGTTCGTGCTTTTTCCACAAAATTAATTTTGTTTTCAAAATTCAAACCATATATGCATTTTGTTTGCAATGTTTTTCAATAAATTACTAGAGATTATTCTCTTGGAATTGGTTTGAACCATTTAGCAAGTCTCAGTTCTTTCTTAAAAAAGGAAGAAAAATTGCAAATGGATCAATAAAATTATTATCATATTTTGTATTAATCACTGACAGGTTATGTCATGTCTGCATCTTTATTAATCAGTTTTGAATGTACCTGCGTATAATTAGCATGTAGTATTTAGAATATTCAGTATAAACTTTACTTCTCAGATTTCAATAGTGTTTTGCTTTACAGCTTGTGACCGGCCGTGTAACTACACTGATCCATCATTTACCGATATAAAATATCATAATTGTTACCGTTATTATTATTATTATTATTATTATTATTATTAGTATTAGTATTATTATTATTATTATTAGCAGTAGTAGTAATAGTAGTATTTCATCTTTCACTGACTAAACGAAGAAATACAGGAAGAAATCTATTCACAGAAGAGAAAAAGAGAAGCGAAGGTTCTGCTTCAGAGGAAAAGAAGAGACCGATGAGTCGTTCACTATGCAGGATCAAGCTCTGAATCATTCACACTTTTTATCCCAAATAAAGATTCAGATGATAGATTGGGTACGTTAAAATATATATGTAACCAAAGGCTGACTCAACGTGTAGGTTCTGAACAAAGGATGGAGGATGCTTATGAACAAGTACCTGACGAATACACAGAGGAACACGGGTACCAAAGTGACTGTTAGCAAATGTTTACAATGAACCTATCGTGACTGAAACCATCCCCTGTCTTGCCGTAACTTGAAACATGGGCACCTCGAACTTCGTGACGATCTTCAAGTGAATCAGCTGAGATTCTTTCAAGCCCGACTGCATCTTTTGCAACAAAGTAGGATGAAAGAAAATGAAACGGACGGAAGGATTTGTGGACAACAGAATGAGTTGATTAAAAATAACACAGAAGTGATTGGTGTTAAGGTGTTATGGTTGCTGTCTTAAATATTTTTTTTTCTTAAAATCTGCTAGTCATGTAAATTATCATTGTCCACTCTTACAAGTCAGACTTTGCTGAGTGAAAGACACAGGCGTCGAATATCGTTGGAGTAGCAGTCAACAGTATACTAAAGCACGAAATATAGGTCACAGAGACTTCTTTCTCTAAATGAATGTAATTCTTATCAGGAGGCATCCACTCACAAAGTTTCATGATTCCAGGTAAGGTAGTATGCATATAACATGCCAAAAACTCTTAAGGTCAGAAGCTAAACATAAAAACTAGCTACAGCCAGGAAAAGATGAAGCATCAGTCACGATGAGCTACTTTAGCTGTGAGGCTGGGTAGTCACGGCCACGCACATCATCGTCGGTTTCATTGTTCTATCATGAACAGTGCCTTCGAAATTAACACAAAAAGTAATCCAGGTCGGTGAAGCATAAACTGTGGTCCATAGTGACCTACTACTGAAATGAGGAGTAATGCTCATGAAGATACATCCCATTAAATGATTATATATAGGATGGTATTAACAGAGCATTCAAAAAATGTATGTAGTCGTGAGATAAATACAAAATCTTGACCTAATCCAGAAATGTGTGAACTATAGGTCACAAAAACATTTTTGGTATGATTTTTGTTCTCTGAGATGTTTACGGTTACCATGTTTGATGACTGAACCAAGAACAGTCACAATATCAAACTGAACCAAAGTCAGTGAAATGTGAAATATGAGTCATAGTGACCTAATTTTAAGCTGAGAGTGTAATGTTCATCATAATGCATCCTCTCGCCAAGTTTGCTGGTTCCGAATATAGCAGTATTATAAAGCAGATGAAACACCAATATGGTCATGAGCTAAGTGTAAAAACTTGACATAAGCCATTAAAACGTTAAATGCAGGTCACAATGACCTTTCCTTGCAAAATGTGGTAGTAATAGGGATGCATGCAATCACCAGGTTTGATAAGAATGGCATGAACAGCGTTTGAGACTGAACCCGAGGTACTGAACCATGAACTAAGAGCCATATGACCTACTTTTGTGATGTGTATAGCATACGTAAATATACATCCTCTCACCAGTTTGTTTCGTGTGTGTGTTGTTGTTGTTGTTGTCGAGTTTAACGCCATTTTTCAGCACAAGATAGGCTATACATGGCGGCCAGTATAAATGGTGGAGGAAGAACCCGAGTAAACCACGGAAAGAACCACCGACCCACGAGAAGCTGCTGGCAAGCTTTCTCACGTACCCACATTGGCCGAGCCCGAGACTCGAACCAACGCAGACAGAGGTGAGACGGCAGTGATCCGTAATGATGAGCGCTTTAGACCACTCGGCCACTCAGGGCCCCTCGTGTGTGTGTGTGTGTTTGTGTGTGTTTGTGTGTGTGTGTGTGTGTGTAGGGTGCTTAAAATCTATTTTATCATGAAGGAAAAGCAGACGCTTAAGCCAGTAGAATGTGAAGTGTAGGTTATAGTGACATTCTTTTGCTACAACAGATTGGTACTATTAGAGATGCGATCATCTAGTTGATGATTTTAGCATGAAGAGAATTTGCGAAATAAACTTGAAACACAAGATTTAAACAAAGTCGGTATAACAAGGAATATAGGTCACAGCGACCTAGATTTGTAATAAGGGTATAGTACTCGTAAAGATACATTCCCTCACCAAGTTTCATGAATCTAGGTATAAGATACAGGATTCAAAAACTATCTGGCCATGAGCTAAATACAAAAACTTAACCTAAGCCAGTAAAATGTAAAATGTAGCTCACAGCAGTGGTGCAAGCAGATTTGAGCTTTTACCAGTATGGTAGCGATCCCCTGACCCAGTCTTACCGGAAACAAACATGTTATTGGTAAGGCGTACCTGACCGTACCGGTTTACTTGCAGCACTGACTCGGAGAGGATTTTTTTAAAAGTGTGTGCCACTAAGCGAGCAGCAGAAAATCATCTAGTCTGGTGCTTCCTGCATGAACAACGCTTCAGAAATAAATTTACCACGGATAAAATAAAACAATGAAAATGTATTTAAGGCTGTTATCGTTGACGCAAAGACAACTGGAGAACATTCCCGTACTGGTAGGTTTAATGAAGACGGACATTTCTCAACTTAATAACCGTGTCCTCTGCAATATATTATATACGTTTGCAACGTTCACTTTATCAAAAGGTTCAACAGCCGCTCTATACAAGGGCAATTTTTGCTAAAACAAATAATCCACATTTAACACATGTTACGTTCTCGGGTTTATGTTCGTCATATTTACCCTCACAACGAGGATTCAAACTGAAACAATTATTTTCACGGATTATTGGGGTCAATAGATGCCGAGTGCTGCGGACGAAGCAAAGAACCCGGATGGTCGGAGCCATCAATGGGGGGGGGGAGGACCGCAAAACTTTACTGGACAACCAGAAAAATCTGCTGGACACAGATTTCAGAGGTTGTTTGCCCAATTCTTCTAGCATTGATGTATATGACATTTACTAAACCATTCTTTATTTATGATATTACAAAACGTGTCAATTAATTGTCAGTCACATAGCATGGAACGATACTGTCAACGCTACTGTTGTGCAAACCTGGTATAAGCCTTGCCTGGCAACTCTGATAGTAACTGGGACAACGTAGAAATGTGTATCACGGCCTTCTATTCAATGTGTCCTACTACAGCCTTTTCATCTTTTAACATTAAAATCAATACCATTATCACTCGTGCTATACGTTTATGAGGCTATCCTGTCAATAATGTTATTTTTCGAAGGATGACTTTTAAAAATCCATATTGTACCATCAATTACTAGTATTTGCAACAAGTAAATAATGAACTTTGCAATTACAGAAATAAACCCTTGATAATGCTTTCACTGAGCTGCTAAAATAGTCCCAAAATGGTGCACTTGTGCTATAATTTTTAATTTTTTTTTTTTTCATTCACCGGTAACGCACACAATTACTCGATGCTATAAACGGCGTTATTATTATTATTATTATTATTATTATTATTATTAGAGATTATTTGCTTCAAACCAGTTAATAACGGATAAATTTCATCGAGTAGGTCCCACGAGATGAGATATATCCGTTATTCCCTCGTATGAAGCAGATTTTCTTTTTAGTGTATACTCAAAACGTATCGGCTAGCAAAATGTACCGTTTAACACACTGAAGTAGCAGATTTCTTACTGGATCCCGCGCAATGACCGGTGTTTAGAGTTTTTGTTTGCTGGATTTTGAACTCGTGTCGTTTGTTGCGGAAGGTGACCATCTTTACCACTCGGCGCTATGTACATCTTATGAGCCTGGTTCCTCGTTATATTTTCCAGCCGACGACATGAATCGATATTACTGAGATATTAGTCAATGTGTCGTGCGTTGTACGGTCCTTGCTCACCGTTAGTTGTCAGTTGGGCCAACATTTCTCTTGCCTTTGATGGAATCATCAAATGTGTATATCAGCAGAATATAATAAGAATTATATTTATGACCTTTTCTTTTTAACTTCAAATTAAAACGTCGAATGTACAAGTTTTAGCAACTCAAAACACATGATGAGATAAAGGCGCTTGGAGATGAAGTGGCCCTGAGAACCTGGAGGAAATAACCCCTCTTGGAACTGCAGCCAGATGTAGAAAATGATAACTGAACCCAGGACCATGGAGATGAACTGCAAACGTCTTAAAATGTATCTTCCCAGAGGCACGGGCAATAGGTAGTGATCTGTGCTCTAAACAGTCATGGATCACTGTCATATCGTCAAGATTTGTCAAGTTAGGGTGATGTAATAATATTTTCGATACCTTACAGTTGATGTCAATCTGTTGGTGGTGGTGGTGGTTTAACGCCATTTTTCAGTGTGGCGTCCAGTATAACTGGTGGAGGAAGAACACGGGAAAACCCAGTAAGAACATGGCGGCCAGTATAACTGTTCGGAGGGAAAACACGGGTAGCGACTGGCACGCTTTTAATACCAATACATGTACTAAAGCCTAGCATTGGGGCGTCATGCCGCACACATGTTGCATGATGTCCCACTAAATCACGTTATCCTGACTCCAGGTCGACCATGCTGAGCAACCAGCGAGGCAGCTCTTTGTGCCATTTTTAAAAGTCTTTGGTATGACTCGGCCGGGGTTCGAACCCACAGCCTCCTGCATCCAAGGCGGACGCTCTAACCACCTGGCCACCGGAGTGGCGCAACGTGTCTAAACGACTAACTGATTGGATTCATTCCTAGCCGTACTAAAAGCAGATGTTCCTCGTTCTTAAATACAGGCCGTGTATCTTTTCATATTGGTAAATTCTGTAAACAACTTGTAACTAGGTTTCATTATAGTAATGAGAGGATCCGTAATTTAAGAGAAA
>JAECUM010044154.1:0-30473 GCA_016617855.1 Megalonaias nervosa | reverse complement strand
CAATGTCAGAAAAAGAAAAAAATATAACCGCTAGTCTGATAACAGAAAGTGGTCTCACCTCCCGAAGTGATCTTCGTGTTAGACGATAGCAAATATAATAAAGATGTTCAAACGTATATCTGATACCGCATTAGACATGGACGCACCAGTACTCAAAGATGAGTCTGTGCGTGATTATCAATATTATTCTTATGACGCTCGAATTCCAGATCAGCGTGGACGAATTGAACTGCAAGTTCAGGATACAAGTAGGTATTTCCTACCCGCTGAAGCATTCATTGAGGTAGAAGGTGAAATTATAAAAACAGATAATACTGTATACGCCGCTAATGTTATTGTTGGTTTTGTTAATAATGGTATTATGGCGTTATGTGACAGCGCTACGTACATGATTGACGGAAAAAAAATATTGAATCAATTCAGAAAGACGTCGACGTCGCCACAACGATATTGGGTTTAGCAAGATACAGCGATGATTATTCAAGATCGGCTGGTCCATCAGTGATGTTTGCAAAAGATACTTCTGACCGCCATGACAACAGACAATATGATATAAGACAACCAAGAAACTTAGCCGGCGCCGCTGACGTTGATGTAAATCCGGTGGTTCATGGTGCTAATCCAGAATTTAATTTAGGATTTGCAGTACGTAAATCAATGTTAAAAGGTGATAGGAGAGCATTTTCGTGTGCCATTCCGTTGTCACATATATTTGGATTTTGCAGAAATATTAGGAAAGTTATTTGGAGCCAAGCATACAATTGTACTTGTGCGAAAAGCCACTGATGATGATGCAATCTGGCAACCTGGTGCAGTTGATGCTGGTAGAGTAATTCTTACGAAGCTTTCATTGTGGATGCCGGTGATGACTCCAACAATATCTGAAGAAGATCGGTTACTATCTTTTATGAGTCATGGTGGTAAATCAATGTTATCATGGTTGACAACGACCACAGATGCTATCCAGAGTAATATAAATGGTTTATTCACGTGGCAGATAGCCTCCCAGCAGGGAATTTCTGCACCGCGACATATATTCATTGTGCTTCAAAATGCTGCACGGGTAAACGATCAAGATGAAAGTGTTATGATATTTGACAAACTTGGTGTTTCCGAGGTTTCATTAAGGATAAATGGACATCAAGAACCATCCGAGGATATATTACTGAATTTTAATCAAAATCATGTAGCACGTGTATATCGTCGTCTTATGTCGTTTTTGGGGCGTGATCAAAACATTGATACTGGTTTACAAATATCACAGCTAGATTTTACAACCTTATATCCGATTTATTACTTTTCACTAGAACATTTAGATTTAACCAGACAATCAGTAGTTGATATACATTTTCGAGCTCATGTTGATAGAGATATTGGAGCTATTGCCAATTACAGAGCAATCGCTGTTATACTCAGCGATAAATCAATGTTACTTGAAGGTGTTGGTGGTCGCATGAGAGTCGTTGATGCTCCAGTAGAAAACTTGTAATTAGATCGCTCATAATATTATAATGTCATATAATCACGTTAGTGTTAGTCTGACCCCTGGTCAGATTAAAAGGCTACAATCAGCATCAAAAAATAACTGTGGAATAAAAATATCGCTAAAAAAAGAACAAATGAGTGGTGCAAATAAATTATCGTTGACCGAGCGTCAGTTCAGAAACTTCAATGAAGCCAAAAAATCAAATAAAGGTATAAAACTTAATCTTTCTGCAAGCGCTATCAAAGACATCGCTAAGACGGGTGGTATATTTCCTCTTCTTGCTGCTATACCAGCATTAATAGCCGCTGCAGCCCCATCTGTTGCAAAAGCAGCTGCATTAGGCGCCGTTAGAACCGCTGCTGGAATGGCATTAAAGAAAGCAACAAGTCAGGGAATTATGCACGCAGAAAACTTAAAAAAAAGATCACGGGCAAAGCAACACGGAAGACGTCTAAGAGCACCCAGCGTGCCACAGCCGGGTCGTCTAAGATTACCAGGCCCAGCATACGGTCGCGGTCTCAGATTGCCAGGGACCCCATATTCATGGTACGGAAAAGGTCTAAGACTGCCCCAGTGACTTCGTCATCGAGTTCGATGATTCTTCCTATGTCTAATTTTGATTTACTTAATGCTGCTAAGCAACTAAATATAAAAAACTTCAGAGGTGTTTTTATGAGAGATCAATTACCAAAACAACCGAACAATATTGAAACCGGTATCATTAATCTCGATAAAAACTCTGGTCAAGGCACGCATTGGGTTGGATATGCGATTGATCCACGTGGAATTATTTATTTTGATTCATATGGATTAGAGCCACCAAAGGAATTTTTGAAATATGTCAGCAGCAATAAAATCGCTCCAATCTGGTATTCAACGTTACCAACACAAACATTAACTGATCCGCCAATATGTGGTCGTGAAGTACTCGCTGTGCTTGATGCTGTATCAAAATCAGCAAACCTACCTCATAAAGTCGTGCATGAATATACTACTACGTCACATTTAAATAGACATTAATAAATATAATGGTAGATATTTACGGAGGATCTTCTCTTGGTAAAGCTCAGCAGCAAGCTGATTTATCTAAATATGCAACTCTTGATCAGCTCAGAAATGAGATTGATGATTTATTAAATATTACAAGTGTGGATCAAAATGAAGTCGTTGTTTTTCAGGATAAACAAGGACGATTAAAGACAAGTAATATACAACTGCTAGATGTACTCATACGAATTTCTAATGCGGTTGTTAATAATATCGTTACTTTTACTGATCAAGGTAAAATACAAGATTCCGGTAAGTCAGTTAACGATTTATCAAGCGAGCTGGTGATTCATTCACGGGTTACATTATCATGAACCGAAATAAAATTATAGGCCTTGGAAACCCAATCGCAGATGCGGACGCTGCAACAAAGAAATATGTCGACGATCGAGAATCTAAGTACGTATTAGTCAACGGCGGTATAATGCGTGCATTTCTCAACATGAATAACAATGGTATTAATAATCTAACAACACCAGAATCTGATTTTGATGTTGCAACGAAAAAATACGTCGATGATCAAGAATCTAAGTACGTATTAGTCAACGGCGGTATAATGCGTGCATTTCTCAATATGAATAATAATGGTATTAATAATCTTAGAACACCAGAATCTGATTTTGATGCTGCAACGAAGAAATACGTCGATGATAAGGAAATTCCTATGACAACTTCGCTAAAAACAATCAATGACGAAATGACTACACTCAATAATACTTTTTCTATACATGTAGAAACATTCTTAAATTTTCGTAGAAACATAAACAAAACCATTAAAGAATTTTTTGGGGAACAACCAACCGTTGACATAAAACTCTCCGACGTTAACATGAAACTCAACGACATTGTCAGTGGAATACCTAATATTGTTCAAAAAACTAATCTGATTAAAATTCCACATGGACAAATTAAAAATATCGTGTACACAGTAGCATCGGGATCATCAACATGGACACCACAAAATAACGCTCTCGAACATACCTCAGAAGTAACTGGGTTATACAGGCTGTCCATGTACGGTTTGGAAATTACTGCGGCCACTTCATCATCACCGAATGTATATCATAATCCTCTACTGGTGATGTTAGCCAAGGACATCAAAGAAAAATTTAGGTTGACATCAACGGAAATGCCCCCGAGACGTTACTGGTGGTGTCTGGAATTCGTAGCTGAAACTCCTTAATTAATTATTTAACGTCATTGTATAATGAATCAAAACCAAGGACCCCAGTCCTACATCGACGTTCAACGTCATAGATATAATCAAGTATGTAAATGTCAAACTGAATTAAAAAATATAATCGACGATTATACAGTAAAAGTAAAAAAAATATCGCAGACGTATGGTTGTCATTGATATAATTGTTTACTCAGTTTCCGCTATTGTTGCTGGGGCAGGATTATTATTATCAACAATAACAATGACAGCGCCTGCAGTTGTAACAATTGTCGTTTCAACTTCAACGACTATCGCAGGCATTCTTAGTATTATCGCCAAGAAGATAGCTACATGTACAAATGATAAATTGCACGAGTATATAATAAAATTACACACAGCAACAACGGCGTATTCTAAACTATCGTCATACATTTCGTTGTACCTCAGCGATGACAAAATAATATCTGATGAGGAGTTCGCAACGATAATGAAAACCTACGATGAAGCATTTAGAATCGCTAGCGATTTTGGTGACAAAGTCACTCACAACAGCCAAGGCGACAAAATGGAGAATTAAATAATAACAATAATAATAATGTCTGAGTCCTCGACAGCTTCGAAAGAATTACTTCAACAGATCGTCACTCATACAGCACCGTCAAAAACTACTATGATATCATTAAGTTCGACCAATCCTGAGTTTAGCGTTAACTTTCCAACCGCAATTCCTGCAAAAGAAATAGCATTAGCACAATTGCGAGTTTATTATAGCTGGCCAAATATTAGATCAAAACCATTTGGTGGACTACAGCCAAATAATTCATTAGTATTTGCAAATAAGAATAAGCCTGATGGAACTCCCGATTGGCAAGTAGTTAGCATTCCAACGGGCAGTTATCAAATAGAACAAATCAATGATGAATTCCAGCGCAGAATTAAATCCATTACAGGAAAAGAATCAAAAATAGCAATTACTGCTTACGAACCAACATTATCAGCGGTGATTGAAATAAATTCTCCTGATTATGTTGTAGATATTTATCAAAGTTCGATTAGATCAGTATTAGGATGGCCTGAAGTTGCACCGGTTTATAAAGGCCCACCAGAACCACAACGATCTGATTTCATTATAAATGTTAAAAAATTTATAAAACTTCCAGAATATCGAAAAACTTATCCATTTATAGAGAATCCGGATGCTTATCGTGGTTATACACATTATACTCATTTTATAGATTTCATTCAAGGTAAGAAAGGTACAACAAGAATATCAACAATTAACGTTGAAGAAATTAACTCAAAATCAAGACCAATTAAATCTGAATATGAACGTGTACTGAATGATGTAAGAAATTTATTTTCCAGCATCAACACTTTTTATGACGATGATTTAAAAAATCAAATAATTGAAACAATACAACATCTGAATCAAGTTGCATCAGACTTAGAATATACAAATAAGTCTATCGTTGACAGAGAAAAAACATTAAACGCACCGGCAGATAGATTTTTTAGTATTTACTTAGTTAATGAAGACGGCCCAATTCAGCGTGTAAGTTATAAACGTTTATTTACAACAGTATTTCTTAAAAATTATGGAATTACAGAAGAACAGCTACCAACATTGATATTTCCGGGATTTAACTCTGAAGAGCTAAAGAAATCAGTTAATGATCTTATTGATGAACACTTTAAAAGAATATGTGATTCATGGAGAAAATTAATCCCGCCACCAACCGTTCTTAAATATAATAACGATCCATATGGTGGAGGTCGCCATATCTCACCTGTATTGTTAAAATAACATCAACGATCGCAGTCAATCTAGTATGTGACGTAATTGATGGTGGTTATCAAGTAGATCTTGAAAAATCCACTCAAGCTCAACAAGGGTATATATTATATTCATTTAGTCCTCAAGCGCCCCCTGGGTGGTTAATTGTATCTGAGCCAATTAATCCAGTTTATCTACGTGTACATAATCCATTATTGTCAAGAATAAATTTCAAACTCACCGATCAATCAGGAAATATTCTTGATTTAAGAGGAGAAACACTAAATATTAATTTGTATATACGCTCATAGAACGTCTGAGTAAATATTATAATTAAGAGAAAAAAATTAATGATTCTGAAATTTTTTTATAACAATATATTTGAGTAATAAAATAAAATACTTCTATATTCTCTGACATAAAATCAAAGATAAAATTGTCATTTTGTTAATCTGCAACCTCTATCTACAATTGCGAAAGCTATACATTTATTATCGAAAATGGACACTTCCTCTCAAACGCAGATAGAGCAGTTATTTTTTTTACCGATTTTTTCATGTCTGAGGTAATTGCACATGTAATAAAGCGAGATAACTCTGCTCTCTCTCTCTCTTTCTCTCTCTGCAGAGCAAATTAAACGATCTTACCACAACGTTTGATTTACAGACGACGAAGATATTTTGTTTTCGTTAATTTTTTAGTGATTTATTTGTTCTCTGTAAGCAATTAGCTGTTAGTGAAGCAGCAATTTGTAACAGAGAGGGATATTGATGCATCTTTTGACTGATAACCTTAAATTCACGTCGGTTTATACAAGTGCGTTGAATTACAAATCAAAGTTATTTTTAGCTCTTATAACACATGTATTTTGACCTAACGAACGATAACTCATACAAAAAATGTAATATGCGATTATTTTATGAATTATGTTTGAAAAATTGAAGTAAATCCACGCTACAGTTCTACAATAACTGATTTTATTCTATTAGTAAATACAAGTCCAGAGTAATCACATGTGAGACAGTGCAAATAGTTATATACTTAAATTTAACTATATATTCATAAGAGATGCGGTGGCCGAGGTGTTAAGGCGTTTGCACGCAGATCAACTTCTGTAGACTCGCTGTGTGTTCGAGTCTCCAAAAATGCTAAAGATATATTATCTTGCATTCGGCGACGGATGCTATTTATAATTGGGGATTCAGGGGAATCAAAGCCATAACAGACAAAATACACTCTCCCACCATACCACCACGTGGTGGGTGTACTTTTGCACTCCCCGGGGTTTGAGTATGGGGGGGGGGAGAGTGTACAAAATCTGTTGTGGATTTCGAGGATTCCCCGTCATCATCATTGTATATATTCATAATCATATAATCATATGTTTGTGCCGTCCAAAAATATAATCAAAATCATAATCATATGTATATATAATCATAATCATACAATCATATGTTCATTAGGATAAGTTAGGATAAGTATAGGACAAGTTAGGATAAGTTTAGGATAAGTTTGGATAAGTTTATGTTTGTTGTTAAGTTTATGTTTGTTGTTAAGTTTATGTTTGTGTCGTTAATAAAAATTACGGATCACCCTCTGAACTTTCTAGGATGTTGTTTGACAACCTAGGAGTTCACATGGGGGTTGAGTCTGTATAAATGTGTTTCATCTAATTTCGAATATCCTCTGAGCTTTCTAGGATGTTGTTTGACAACCTAGGATTTCACATGGGGATATATTTCGAATGCCCCTGAGCTTGCTAGAATGTTGTTTGGCAATCTAGGAGCTCATATGGGGTTGTGTTGTGATTATATGTTTTGTAAATATTTTTTATTTTAAAGAAATATTTATTATATAATGAACTACGAAAACATCAATGATATTATGTCTGCTATTAAAAAATTAAAACATGACGGAATAAAAATATCTGATAATCTTGATCCTCAAAAAATTATGTGCGATTTTGAATCATTACAACAACGAAAATTCGAGAATAAATACACATTGCCATCCAAGTATAAATTCGTGAAATTAATTTATCAATCTATGTTAGAATCCTTAGCAATGGTAAACGACACACAGGTGAAGCTATTTGCACCTCTTGCACGTTCAATCGAAAAAATAAGAACTAAATTTTCTCACGAGTACGAAAGAAAAAAGATTGTGGACAATTGTGTAATGCAATTGAGAAAAGTTATGTTATTTGATTCTGTCAAAAAAGAAAGTGACACTGAGAGCAGCGACAGTGAAGGTGGACCTTTAACTGTAGTTGTGGCTAAACAAAACCCCTGGCAAAATTGACAGAGTCGAACTATATACAGTAAAAAAAAATATTTATTTATCCTGGTTTTTTTTAATAATTTTAAGTTACGAGGACAGAGTTATCTGACATATTCAAATATTATCGGCTGATCATATTTTTTTGAAAATGCAGATTTGTATGTTTTATTTGTGACAAATTGTACTGATTGTGGATGTGTGCCAAAATGTTTGGCAGCTGCATTCATTGATGGAAAAGTTATTTCTTGGCCTGTTTCTGTATTCATGGCTTTAACAGCTCTCTTTTTAAATACTTTACACCTTCCTGTATTTCCACGTGCAGAATTCTGACTCTGTGTAATAGCCTGCAGGTTAGATAAATGATTATTCTTGGGATTTCCATCAATGTGATCAATTACAAGTCCATCTTTGATGACCCCATAAAAACATTCGTATACGAATCTATGTGATAAATAATTTTTATTTCCACTGGTATTAAATACAAAATAACCAAATTTATTAACACTACCGACTGGTTTTTTTAATTGGCAGTTTCTGATTACACCATCTCGAGACGCCTCATAATTTTTAATTATGGGGTGCGTTACAAATTCTTTTTGCTCCATTTATATATATAATATTATTTGTTTAAATCATTGTTTTGAAATCTGGCCAGATAATCTTCTCCGGTTTTTATAGGAGATTTACCTGACAATGTCAAAGTATTATTTTTTTTTTGTCATAATATCGTTTTAATTCTCTATATTTTTACCGCCGCATTTTACACATAACTGAGTTTTTCCTCTGACTCCAACACCACATTGCACACACGGTTTTGGTCCTAGACTACCATTTTTAACGCTTTGCATATGGTAGCAGCAGAATTCATTCACGCATGCTTTGTTACAAGGAGAAGTATATCCGATTTTGAGCCAAATACATCGATTCTTTGTTTGAATCAGTATATATATATATATATATATATATATATATATATATATATATATATATATATATATATATATATATATATACTAAAATTCAATTTAAATATTCGTCTTAATTATAATGGAAGAATTATCTGCCATTGAGCCTCCCGCAACCTCGGCGGGAACTAGATTTGATCTTGACAGACTATTAGAATATAAATTTAGTGTTTCGATGCAAGATCTAGCTTTAACGAATAGGGATATAACCGAACGTATCCGTGAAGCCAAGAAGGAATTTCATGACGATGGTGCGGCTTATGTGTGGTCAACATTCAGGATCGGAAATATTGTCGATACTATAATGAATGACAAACGAGGAAGAGAAATTATTAACCACCTTGATGTTCAAAAATATTTTATTTTAATAAAATTTATTGCAAGGACAGACGACGATACTTGGATTATTCGTGACAAGCGTGATCCAGTCCGCATACAGTCGGGAAATAATATTGTTCTCTTGAGTAATAAATCCAAGCCCGGAGTACTCACTGGTATTGACAAACCATATTATGAACGAGAGTACCCTTTGACTGCGGTTGTCTATGCAATATATCCGCTGAATAATAAACCTCACGTTGGGGATCTCAAACCGATGAGACTGTCAGAGTCAAGAATAAACTGTGTAGCTGAACGAGTTACAGAACATTTCACAAACGCGATACGTGGTAATGGTTTAACAAATTTACGACGTAAAAAAATAAATAAATGGGCAGAAGCAGTTAAAGATACTGGAGCATCTATAAAGATGTTGCTGAGCTGGGAAAGATATTAAAATTTCCAATAACAGTGAAGACGTTAACCGGAGAGATTTTATATAAATCAAAATATGAATCAAGAGGAGGTTCGATAGATATTATTGATCATAATGCGCATGCATGGACAATGGCAGTAACAATATTTCCACGAGACAGAAAGGTTAAATTTTATGATGGTCATATATTTGATTTTATCAGGAATATCAGTAAAAGTGACCCTGTATCTGTTTGGTTATTTCAAAGTTCAGAATATGATCATTATGATCAGTTTGTACGGCCTGGTGGGGATATTTATCGTGCAGAATCTCTTCATGTAGAAATGAGAAATCTTGCGCTGAAATATACTTCTGACGATGTCAAAGTTAGACAATTACTGAATAATTGTTTTACCGTTCCATCAGTCGCTGCTCACTTTGATCAAGAGAAAAATTTATGGAAACCGACACGATTGGAATTTCTTGAAGATGTCCATTAAAGTTGTATAGAATATGGACACGGCGGATTATGGGATACTAAATACAAGTATAACGACGTTATCTCCGTTGACGTGGTAGCGTGTTATCCTGGAAGTTTTCTTGGATACGGAGAATGTTCTGAATACTTTAAGAGATTTGGACATCCATCACAGGAGATGACCAGAGTTGCGATGAACGGACCCTTACCAGATTTTGACTTAACCGGATTCGCATATATAGAATCATTCGAGTTTACAGAAAATCTCCATCCGATTACTTATGCTGGTTTGGAAGACATTTTTCAGAAAAATGTTGGGTTCCAATAGTACTATTACGATATATGCTTGATGTTGGAATTTTAATATCTTTACAGGTGAGTGATGCAATTATATCGTATCGGTCACAGAAGCAAGTTTGGTTACCAAAACCAGATAGATTTAGTATTGATGATGCCAGGAAAGAATTTCCTAATCTTAATGAAGATGATATTATTAAAATTACTAATAATATACGTAAATGCAGGGACGAGCACGATGAGAAACTTGCAAAAGCTCTTGGTAGAAAGATAATCGGTAAATTTACACAAGGAGGATCATACGACCATAAACGACACTGTACAAGATTAATTATGCAACGATGCTGAACTCAATTTTATAATCGCTGATACAACAGAAAAAAACACATTTATAAATCGAAGTAATGCTTATTTATCAGACGGAACCAAACTAGGTACAGTTGTAAGCTATATTGATGGTGACTCACCGCAATTTACTCATTTAAGATCTTCAATGCTAGCCTATGTTTCGATAAATCTATTGTCGATGATAAATAGATTTTCTCGTTATGCTGTCAGAGTTGCTACAGATTCGTTCTACATAAATAAAAAATATACGGATTTGTTAAAACCGCTACTTGGTAATGGTGAATGGGGATCATGGAGAATAAAACAAGAAAATATACTTAGTTATTCTGAATCTGCCGACGTTGAAATTAAGGAAATATATTACAAAAATAATAATCAAGCATCAAAGTCATCAGCACCATCTGTATATGATCCTGTGGCTAGACATAAGACTGTTTATCTTAACGGATGCGGTGGTTCAGGTAAAACAACTCGTGCGATTAAATTATTCCTGAACAACCATTCAGATATAATTGTTTTGACACCGACACATAAACTCGCCAGAGAAATAAAAGAACGAGGAGTAAAATCATGTACATACCATAGTTTCTTCAGATGGTGCGGAGACACATGGACTCCTGAGCGAATGGGTGAGAAATATATACCTAAGTATATTATCTGGGACGAGGTGGACACGGTGTCGTTAGAAATATTAAAACATTTCTTGATTGGCTATTGACAAAGAATACTGCTGTAATTATGTGTGGCGATCATGGTCAACCACCACCCTTTATTGGACAGTCACCACATGAATGGCTGAAGAATAATGTAGATTATTATGAAGAAATAAATGATGACCATAGAGCTATTGATGAACCGCTGAAAGAATTTAAAAGGTTAATCAGACTACAGCCAGATAAAATACAATGTGAGATACTGCGTAAAGTAATTCCAGAAACTAATATGAATGATTTTTTGAACTTATGGAGACCTGCTGATTTGATAGTCGCAAGTAGAAAGATAGTTCGTGATAAACTGCAGGAGAAATTATTTCTGTTACGTAAAGAAAAGTTTTCAAATCTGCCTGTACCATTATGTTATCGCCCAGCAGATACTCGACGACAAAATATTGAAATAGAAATTCCTGGTGGTGGGATACAAAATCTTGTCTTGAATGATATTGTTTTGGTTGCTGTTGATGTTGTTGAGAGCGCATTAAGCATGGATAAATCGCCGTGGACGTTAGGATACGCTATAACGATTCACTCATCACAAGGATTAACTATTTCTGATACAAATATCTGGATTGTCGATGATCGGATCGAATGGTCAAATTTAGTCTATCTCGCAGTATCTCGAGTCAGAAGAATATCTCAACTGCATAGGGTTATTATGAATTTTACAGAAAATAATGATCAAACTGTTAGTAATGACGTAATAAGAAAAAAACTATCTGGTTATAAGCAATGTGACAAAAAAGAAAAAAATAAGCGTGACTTTGATATTGATACTGAATTTATTATAACACTAAAACAACGACAGAATAATCATTGTGCAAGCTGTAACGCAGTAATGTTATGGCAGTATTCGAATAATAATCCAAAACAATTTATCGTAGACAGAATTAATAGTGATCTTGGTCATACACGTGATAATGTGATGCTGACATGACTTGAATGTAATCGACGTCGGGGCGCTGGACGCCCTGGTGCTATTTTACATAAGTGAAGGTGGTGGTAATTGTGTGTCTTTAGGAATTACTTGTAATTGTTCACGCACAAATCCACGTCGAGGAGCCATCGAATCCAGTCTGTAGATTGCAGGTCTACCAGTGGATCTTACCGCGCTAGAAATTGTATGTGTAGTCACACTCCAGATAGGATCAGTTGCTCTTTTTTTTACCACCTTCAAGTTCACCAGGTTCATATAAATATCTTACAGTTACATTACCTAATACTGATTGAGAGGAAGATTCACGTCGGTGTATTGGTATATATTTTTTTGCAATCGCATTAGAAGGTTTCATGGAAGTTGTACGAGTAATTTCATTATTCAAAGCAGCTATCACACTTGGTAACCTTGCAACCCATTCACGAGATCTCTCACCGGACTTAAAGTCAGTAGATATTTCCTTTGCATATTGATATCCAAATAACCGCTCAGCAAGTGTTCGATTAAATCGTTCAACGATTGCCTGATCACGATGAATTTCAGTGTGTCCTCGTCTGATTTTAACGTTATGTTTTTTCATCAACGATAATACTGCACCAAGAAATTCTTTGCCAGGATCAACCTGTAATAATTGTGGCCATCGTAAACCATCACGTTGATAAATTCGCTCAAACGCAGATGCAACTTCAGATGCTGTTTTTGTTGATAATGGTTCCGCTTCTTTATATCTACTTGCAACATCAACGACAGTCAATGCGTATTTATATGTGCGTGATTGACGTCTACCAATTTTAATGGTGTCATGTGGTAAAAATAAAATATCTGCTTGATGAACTTCATTAGGGACGCTGATATCAAAATGTGCGTACTGAATTTTTTTAGGTGGTGGTAGATAAATTTGCCATATTGCCTGTCGTGCTAACCACGCTGCAGCAACAGAACGTGAGACTTTTGCTGCTTCAGCAAGTTTAGTAATCGCTGCTCTGCCTCTCCAATATCCTCTTGGGCTATAATAAACAGACTCCATTATAATAGTTATATAATTAATTACCAGCCCCTAACATTATTTTACCTTTCATGGCAGTTTTTACTAGAAAACTAGCGAGTTTTTCTCTGACAGATTTATTAGGTATAGAATTTAACGCATGTATCAATTTTACATCTGCGAGATGCCGTTGTTGTAAATCTTTACTTGTATACGCAACGTCATGAACATGACACGCTTGATCAATCTTATTTATTGGATGCTCTCCTGGTCTTGGTTGATCTTGATCATCAAGTCGGATATCAAGTCGAGTTCCAGGACCACAATAATTATATCCAGGAAGATATTTCTCACCTGGGTATTTAGCCCATGGAGCTCCTGGTAATTTCCCTAATGAAGCAGCGATATCTCCACCGTTGACTGACAAGTCAAGAGGAATAAATTTATATTTTCTTGTGCCACATTTTACACATTTGCCTGTAATTGCACGTCTTTTATTTTTTTTTTGTTATTGTTGTTAATCCAGTAGTATGGGTAGGTGCTCTGCATCGAACGCAATATAAACTCATGTTATTTATTATATGGATATAATTGACTTTTCTGCGACACAAAAACAAGAACCAGTAAAGCACCATCCAGCACTACCGAATTCTATTAGAATGATTATAATAGGCCCATTTGGATCAGGCAAAACACAATTATTACTTAATCTGATAATGCGATGGCTCAAGTGGGATAAATTATATTTGGTAGCACCATCTGTAGATGATCAACGATGTTACGAAGTACTTAAAGATTTTAATGAAAATGCAAAATTGCTAAATGAAGACGGCAATGATGTTGTTGATTTTATCACCGATATTGATGAAGCCCCATCTGTAGATGACCTAGATGGATTTATTAATAACCTCGTAGTATATGACGTTATTATGTTAGATAAACAATCAAATCCAGCTCGGATATTTTCTCGAGGTAGACATAAAAATACTGACGTGATTTATGTTACTCAGCGATATACACAAATTCCAAAAGTGATCAGAGATAACTGCAATATTTTAGTCGTGTTTAATGGAGTAGATAATTATACCTTACAAAATATTTATTATACTTGGTGTTCAGGGGATATGGATATGATTAAATTTAAAAACTTATTTTCAAAAGCACAAGCTGTTCCGTTCGGATTTATTACAATAAATTTACATGACCCAAGATCTAGATATCGTATAGGTCTGGATAAAATCTTTGGTTAATTATAGCAGCAGGCAGGGTGAATAACCAATATTGAGTGACCCGGCGAGTAAACGAAACGCACTATAAAATAAAAACAAAAAGTCAACGATGGGATAACAAAAATGAGCTAACCCAAACGATTTATTATCCGTTTTCAACCGTATGGAAATAGTCTCGGTTAGAGACTTTGGTTTAGCGTTACTGACCTTGTTTTTTTAGCCTGCGTAGGAACCTTATGTTTTAGACAAATGACGATTCAGACAAGTGGTCTGTTCACCCTGCCTGCTGCCAGGTCCCTGTGTGTTCTTTCACTGAATGGCAAAGCTACCACTCAGTATCTGCATTAAGCTAGTCCATACACATAAAATTGAAATCAGTCGTCACTTCTCCAAGGCTTTACCTATTTCACATTATGTGTCCTTAAGTGTTTCTTTAGATGTCCGCTTTGAGTGAATGCTTTACCGCATTTGTCACATTTGTATGGTTTATCTCCCCTGTGTATCCTTAAGTGGCTTTTTAAAGACTCACTTTGAGTGAACTCTTTACCACAGTCTTTACATGTGAATGGTTTTTCTCCACTGTGTTTTCTATAGTGCCTCTTTAATTGTCCGCTTTGACTAAACAACTTGCCGCAGTTTTCACATTTGTATGGTTTTTCTCCACTATGTATTCTCAAGTGCATCATCAGAATTTGCTGTTGATTGAACATCTGACCACATATTTTACATGTATATGGTTTTTCTCCACTGTGTATTCTTAAATGGATTTTGAATTGTCCACTTTGAGTGAAAGACTTACCACACTTTTCACATTTGTATGGTTTTTCTCCAGTGTGTAACCTAACATGCACTGTAAGATTGCCCCTGAAACGGAAACTTTTACCACAAATCTCACATTTGTATGTTCTTTCTCCACTGTGTATTTTCAAATGTGTTCTCAGACTTCCAACATGATTGAATATATTACCACATATGTGACACTTGTATGGTTTTTCCCCACTATGAATCCTTAAGTGACTTTTAATATGTCCACTTTGAGTGAACTCTTTGCCACACTCTACACATTTGTATGGTTTTTCTCCACTGTGTATTCTTAAGTGCCTTTTGATATTTCCCGTGTGTCTAAAAAGTTGACCGCAAATTTCACATGTGTACGATTTTTCTCCACTATGAACAAAAAAATGTCTTTTTAGGCTTCCACTTTGTGTAAACATTTGTCCACATATTTCACATGTGTATGGTTTTTCGCCACTATGGATCCTTACGTGGTTTTCGAGTTGTCCACTTTGAGCGAACTGATTACCACATATTTCACATTTGTATGGTTTTTCTCCACTGTGTATTCTTAAGTGCGCATTCAGAGTTTGTCTAAGATTGAAACATTTGCCACATAGTTCACATTTGTATGGTTTTTCACCAGTGTGTATAAACAAGTGCCTCTTAAGACTTCCCTTCCGACTGAATATTTGTCCACATATTTCACAACTGTGTAACTTTTTGTCCATTTTCTATACAAGATTTTATTATTTTGACCTGGTACGACCCGGAAGTGATATCCTATTTAAAATGAGTGACTAATTGTATTGCTTGTAGATATCTCAGATACATTAAACGAGCACCCACAAATGGTTTGCTAGTGGTAAAACAGTCATTACCTTATTCATGCATTTAAGACGAGTAGAGAATCTATTTTTATTATATGTTTCATAATGAGACATTTCATATTTACAGCTGGAACTACATTCTTTTCTCCATTTCGGAAACATATTTTCTGTTATGTATGTTATTCAGACCTGTATTTCCATATATAAGCCTTTCATTAATTTTTCTTCTTCCCCCCCCCCCCATCAATTCAACAGAGCTTAAAATGTGTCAAGACTCTAATCTACAGTCATGTAAGCAACGAAAGGGCCTAAAAAATGATCCCAAAACAAAATAAGTCGGCTTTATGTGTTTCTTTTGTTTAATAATTAGTTTTCCACATAAATTGTGCAAATTTTAAGGGAGCAGCAGAGAGAGTGAACATACCACTTGTTTGGATTGTTACTTATTAAAACAAAATTATGGTCTTAATAGTCAACAACGATATAAACCCCCACCAATTGGGTTACTCCATCGGTGACCTTCGTTGTATGTTTGTTTACTCGCGGACAACCTTGGTCGCACACTCTCTGCTGCTGTAATTAAATAACTATTATATTAATAATGATTGGATAAGCACATTCAGCAAGACTAGCTCGAGAGCAACTAGAGGCAATCAAAAAATATCAACCCGTCCGTGATTCTGTCAAGCAACAACTACAAGCGCGTCAGGAATTTAAAGAAGAATTTGCAGAAGGCGCAGAAGAATTGTTTAAACCTATTACAAAGACTACTAAAGGTATTCTTCCCGCGTTGGAGAAAACCGCTGAAGCAACTGGAAAAATAGCAGAGCGAACTAAGAAAACAAAAAAGATTCTAAGAGAGCTTCCGGCTGAAATAGCTGCGACTCAGCCACAGTTACAAGAAGTACAAGAAATATCTGAAGATATTGACCAAGCTCGTGCTGATGAAGGTGATAAAAAGGATCGTACACCAAAACAATCAAAAGCTAGAGTTATGCTGATTGATAAATTTACCATAGAAAGTGTTAATGTTATTAGGAGAGCCAGAAAAATAAAATATTTAGCTCTGAGTACCGAGAAAAGTTATAATAATAAATAACAATTTCTGAAACCAGAGTACCGTGGTCGTCATATAAGCCGTGATGACTGGAACAAATGGATATATCGCATACACTACGGAATTGATCAGGTCAGAAATGGCGATCCAAAATATATGGAGTTTAACGATGAGATAAAAAGATATCTTTTACAACAACAAAAAATAACTAGTCCAATAACAAGTGAGAAAAAAGAATGGCAAGACGCTCCCGGCGCAACTGGAAGTGGCATTGGTACAGGTACCAGGGAAGTTGCCTTGTTACTCCATGTCCCGATAACGTCCTTGCCGATGTTGATCGATTAGAAATCCTCATTGGACGAAAACGAGCTGGTAATAATTCCCCAGAAATCATTAATGAAGCAGCTGCTATTTGTCAAAGATTATTTACAGGCGGTATCATGGATATTAATGTTTATCGACCCCTTATTAACGGTATAATTGATGATTATTACCACAGTGATTAATTAGATCAGATCAGTAATAAGAAAATAAGATGATTATACATAATGCTCAACGTGGACTGACCATGGTCAGGGTGATAAATTCGCGATTACCAACCTATAAAGCGATTTACGCAGATGGACTCGGTGATGTTGTTCAGGGTTTATTTAGAAGGGTAGCCCCAAAAGCAATACCAATTGCAGAGCAACTAGGAATGAAAGCTATTGATGTTATTCGTGATAAAGGTATTGGTGCTGTTGGTGATGTTGTCAGCAAAGCATTCTCAGCAAAGATAGACTAGCACGATTGATACGACGAAAACCTCAGCCAGTAAAATTACCCAGCACTGAAGTGATGCCTGCGAGTGTTAGTAAAATAATAAATCAAGCTGCAAATCAAAAACTAGCAGAGTTAGCTGGTGAAAAGGAAGAAAACAATATAACTGCCAGTTTGATAGCAGGAAGTGGTTTTCGTGTTAGACGATAGTAAATATAATAAAGATGTTCAAACGTGTATCTGATCCAGCATTTGACATGGATGCACCAGTACTCAAAGATGAGTCTATACGCGATTATCAGTATTATTCATATAACGCACGACAGCCAAATCAGCGTGAGCGAATTGAGCTGCAAGTTCAGGATACAAACAGATATTTCGTACTCTCTGAAGCATTTATTGATGTAGAAGGTGAAATTCTAAAAACAGATAATAATGTCTATGGAGATGATGTTAGTGTTGGTTTTGTTAATAATGGCATTATGGCGTTGTTTGACAGCGCTACGTACATGATTGACGGAAAAATATTGAATCAATCCGGAAAGACGTCGACGATGCCACAACAATACTTGGTCTTGCAAGATACAGCGACGATTATTCAAGATCAGCTGGTCCATCAATGATGTTTGCAAAGGATACTTCTGATTCTCCCGAATATAAACAAAATGAAATAGGACGTCCAAGAAATTTTGCTAGAAACGCCAACGTGGATGTGCAAAATATGATTATTAATGTTGACCCAGATTATAATTTAGGATTTAAATCACGTCGATCAATGTTGGAAAGTGGAAATAGAAGACTTTCATGTGCAATTCCACTGACACATATCTTTGGATTTTGTAGAAATGTTAGAAAGGGTATTTTTGGAGCCAAGCATACCGTTGTACTCGTACGAAAGGCTACTGACGATGATGCAATATGGCGACCTGCTGGTGATGCTGGTAAAGTAATTCTGACAAAACTTTCTTTGTTTATGCCAGTATTGACTCCAACAGTAGCTGAGGACGAACGTTTACTTTCTTTTATGAATCAAGGTGGTAAATCAACGTTGTCATGGTTAACAATGACCACAGATAGTATTCAAAGCAACATTAATGGTTTATTCACATGGCAAATAGCATCACAGCAGGGAGTGTCAGCACCACGACATATATTTATTGCTTTCCCAAATACTGAACGAATAAGCTCACAAACGCGTAGTATAATGATATTTGACATGCTTGGGGTTCGTGAGGTTTCTTTGAGGATAAATGGACATCAAGAACCAACTGAGGATATTTTGTTAAATTTTGATCAAAATCATGTAGCGCGTGTATATCATCGTTTAATGTCATTCATGGGGCGTGATCAAAATGTTGATTCTGGTTTACAAATATCACAGTTAGATTTTACAACGTTGTATCCGATTTGTTACTTTTCGCTGGAACACTTGGATTTATTCAGACAATCTGTCGTTGATATACACTTTTGAGCTCGTGTGACAAGAGGAGCAGTTGCTAATTACAGAGCAATCGCTGTCATATTCTCGGATAAAACAATTCTATTCGACGGCGTTGGTGGTAGAATGAGAGTCATTGATGCCCCAGTGGAAAACATGTAATTAGATCTCCTGATTTTATCATGAATTTAAAATCATGATGATAATTATAAATGTCATATCATCTTATTAGTGTCAGTCTGACTCCTGGTCAGATTAAAAAACTACAATTAGTATCAAAAGAAAACTGTGGAATAAAAATAGCATTAAAGCGAGAACAAATCCAAGGTGGTTCAAATAAACTATCATTTATCAGAACGTCAACTCAGGCACTTCAATGAAGCCAAACGATCAAAGAACGGCATACGACTTAATATTTCTGTGGGTGCCGTTAGCGACATCGCTAAGACGGGTGGTATATTTCCACTTCTCGCAGCTATACCAGCGTTGATAGCCGCTGAAGCCCCAGCCGTTGCAAAAGCAGCTGCGTTAGGCGCTGTTGGAACTGCTGCTGGGATGGTACTAAAGAAAGCAACAGGAAAAGGAATCAAATAAAGGAAAAGGTCTAAGACTGCCAGGAACCTGGTATGGGAAGGGTTTAAGACTGCCAGGGACACTTCGTTGATTCTCCCAATGTCTAATTTTGATTTACTTGATGCTGATAAAAAACTAAACATCAAAACTTTCAGAGGTATTTTTATGCGTGATCAATTACCGCACAAACCAAATAATGTAGAAACCGGTATCATAAATCTTGATAAAAACTCTGGCCCAGGTACTCATTGGGTTGCATACGCCATTGATCCACGTGGTATTGTTTATTTTGATTCTTTTGGGTTCTCACCACCAAAGGAATTTTTAAAATATGTTAGCAACGTGCAAAATATTCCAATCTGGCCTTCAATATTACCAACACAAAAAATAACTGATCCGCCAATATGTGGCCATGAAGTACTCGCTGTGCTCGACGCTTTATCATCATCAACAACACCACCTCATAAAGTCGTGCACGAGTATACATCGTCGTCAACATTTTAAACAGGCATTAGTAAATATAATGGTAGATATTTACGGAAGATCAGCTAAGACTAAAACCCAACAAATAGGTGATTTATCTAAGTATGCAACTGTTGATCAGCTCATGAATATAATTTATGATATTTTAAATCTTGCAAGTGTAGATAGTAATGAAGTCGTTATTATTCAGGATAAACAAGGACGATTAAAATCAAGTAATATTCCATTGACAGACATCCTTGTACGAATTACAAACGCGCTCAAAGACAATATTGTTGTATTTGATGAAAACGGTAGAATACAAGATTCTGGAAATTCAATCAACAATTATGCTAAGAAAACCAACCGGCGATATTTTTACTGGTAAAATTGTCATGAAACAAAACAAAATTACAGACGTAGGAAACTCAGTCATACCCACAGGCGCAGCAACAAAAAAAATACGTCGATAATCAAGAATCCAAGTTCATATCAGTTAACGGTGGTATGATGCGTGCATTTCTCGACATGAACAACAACGGAATTAATAATCGCAGAACACCAGAATCAGATTTTGACGCTGCAACGAAGAAATACGTTGACGATAGCAACATCCCTATGACAACTTCGTTGACGACAATTAAGGATGGAATGATTGTATTTAGAACTGAATTTTCTAATCACGTACAAACGTTTCTAAAGTTTCGTAGAAACGTAAACAGAGCCATTAATGAATTTGTTGGAAATCCAGCGGTTGTTTGATAAACTTTCTGATATTAATGCGAGACTCACCGATATTGTCAGTGGAATTCCTGATATTGTTCAAAAAACTAATCTGATTAAAATTCCTCACAAGCAGATCACCAACGTGGTATACACAATATCATCAGGATCATCAACATGGTCACAGCAAAAAAGCACTATCAGACATACCGCGACGGTTACTGGTGTATACAGGCTATCCGTGTTCAGCTCTGCAAAATTTAGGATTTTTACCACGTATCCATGGCGTCATTCAATTGATGATTTTTCTGGAACTGTATCTGTAGTATCAAATAAAGATACCGAAGAAATATTTATACTGGAACCATCTGAAAAAATTAACCGCAGCGTCTTATTAGTGATGCCTGGAATTTGTCGCTGAAACACCTCAATTGATTACTTAACAATAAATATAAATGTCAGCAAACAAATACAGATACGAACAAGTGTGTTTGTTACAAACTCAGTTAAAAATTTACAGTGACAATTATGCAGCAAAAATTAAAAAATATCGCAGACGTGTCGTTGTACTGATATAATTGTTTATTCTGCATCTGCCGTAGTCGCTGAATTGGTGTATTACTGTCTGCGGTAACAATGACATCGCCTGCAGTTGTAACAATTTGTGTTTCAACCACAACAACAATTGCTGGTGTTCTTAACATAATTGCAAAAAAGATATCTACATGAAAGGATGATAAACTACATGAATATCAAATGTTGTTATCAGCGGCAACACAAGCACACGCCAAATTATCATCGCTGATATCATCAGGACTCAGCGACGGAACAATATCAGATCAGGATTCGCAGAAATGCTCCAGATTTATAGATCTGGGACTTACAAATCAGGTGTTTCCAGTTCCTCTGATAAAATCATGGACACGACAAGGAACCTGAGTGATGTCAGAGTTATACTCTGCTTTAAAATCCTGATTTATTAATAATGTCAAACGAATTACTACAACAGATCGTCACTATTTCAGCACTGCCAAAAACCACAATGATATCAGCGAGTTTAACCAATCCTGAGTTTAACATTAATTTTCCAACTGCAATTCCAGCAAAAGAAATAGCACTGGCACAACTGCGAGTTTATTACAGTTGGCCGAATATCAGGTCAGCGTCGTTTGGTGGATTACAACCAAACAACTAGCTGGTATTTGCAAATAAAAATCGCGATGACGGAACACCAGATTGGCATGTAGTCAGTAACCCCACGGGCAGTTATCAAATCGAACAGGCCAATGATGAATTCCAGCGCCTGATTAAATCAGTCACTGGCAAAGAATCCAAGATAGCCATTACTATTTATGAACCAACATTATCTGAGGCGATTGAAGTATATTCTCCTGATTATGTCGTAGATATATATCAATCATCAATTAGAACTGTATTAGGTTGACCTGATGTTGCGCCGTTTTATCAAGGGCCACTAGAACCAACCAAAGATGAATTTCTTTCAGTCAAGCAATCATTTACAAATATTCCAAAATATCGGAAAAATGTTCCATGGGTATATTCTAACACAAAAAGCAGCAGGCAGGGTGAACCCTACAAATTGGTTTCGAGCAAGTTTTTCATAAAATAAAGGTTCCTACAGGGGCTGAAAAATAATGTCAATAACGCTAAACCGAACCTCCTAACTTTTATTATTACCGTATAGTTTGAAAAACGAATAATAAATAGTTTGGGTTAGCTCATTTTTGTTATTTTATTTTTGACTTTTTTGTTTTTTGTGTTATAGTGCGTTTAGTTTACTCGCGGGTCACTCAATTTTTGTCGGACACCCTGCCTGCTGCTGTAATTTAAACAGTCAGTATAAATATTATTGATAATGGTCGTCATTGGCGAACCACATTCAGCTAGATTAGCAAGAGAGCGACTAGAAGCAATTAGAAAATATTTACCTGTTCGTGATGCTGTCAAGCAACAATTACAACAACGACAAGAATCTCATGTTGAATTTGAAGAGGATACAAAACAATTATTTAAACCTATTACAGAGACAACTAAACCTCTTCTTCCTGCTTTAGAGAAAACCGCTGAGGCAACTGGAAAAATAGCAGAGAGAACAAAACAGACAAAAAGAATTTTACGTGGACTTCCAGCCGAAATAGCTGCTGCGATGCCAGTCCCGGAAATACCCGAGGATGAAGATCAACCTGGAGGTGCTGAAGCACCAGCCCCCGAACAAAAGAGTCATGCAAGTACTGTTGAACTGATAAATAAATTTAATGAAGATACTATTAAAGTAATTAATAACATTAAAAACATAAATCAATTAGCTGAGTTTGTTTTGGATGGTTTTAGTCAAAGAGATAAATTAATGAAACCTGAACACGCTAAATATATTAAAAACAGTAGACAATGGCAAAAATATTTATATCGCATACGTATGAATGTTGAACAAGCTAGAGATGATGATCCAATATATCGGAATTATCTTAGGGCAATTGATAATTTAATTGAATTAAGAAAAAGGGAGGAAGAACAAAGTAAAAAAACAAAAGAAACAAAACCCTCCAAAACAACCAGAAAAAGCATCAAAACCATTTGAGCAATCACTTCGTGATTATCCAGTATCACCAAAACCAAAAACATCACCAAAACCAAAAGAAGAAACTGAGAAAGAAGTATTTTATGATACTTCTGGTGCAACTGGAAGTGGTCTAGGAAGTGGTCTCGTTACTCCGTGTCCTAATAACGTCCTTGCCGATGTTGAACGACTAGAAATCCTCATCGGAGGAAAACGAGCTGGTAATAATTCTCCAGAAATAATTAATGAAGCAGTCGATATCTGTACACGATTATTTACAGGCGGTATCATGGACGTTGATGTTTATCAGTCTCTTATTAATGAAATTGCCGATGACTACTATAGTGACTAAGTACGTAATTAAATACAATTACTATAATAAAATGATCGTACATGACACTCAACGTGGACCAACTATGGTCAGGGTAATAAACTCACGATTACCAGTATACAAAACAACCTACGGAGATGGACTAGGTGATGTTGTTCAGGGTCTATTTAGAAGGATAGCCCCAAAAGCAATACCGATCGCAAAGCAACTGGGAATGAAAGCTATTGATGTTGTTCGTGAAAAAGGTATTGGTGCTATGGGTAATCTCGCTGGAAAAGCATTTTCAGCGATCAAAGATAGGTTAGCACGATTAATACGACGAAAACCTCAACCACCAGTAAAATTACCAAGTACTGAAGTAATGCCTGCAAATGTCAGTAAAATAATAAATCAAGTTGCTAATCAAAAACTAGCAGAGTTGGCTGAAGTACCAATGTCAGAAAAAGAAAAAAATATAACCGCTAGTCTGATAGCAGGAAGTGGTCTTCGTTTTAGACGATAATAATTATAATAAAGATGTTCAAACGTATATCTGATACAGCATTCGACATGGACGCACCGGTACTCAAAGATGAGTCTGTGCGTGATTATCAATATTATTCTTATGACGCTCGAATTCCAGATCAGCGTGGACGAATTGAACTACAGGTTCAGGATACAAGTAGGTATTTCCTACCCGCTGAGGCGTTTATTGAGGTAGAAGGTGAAATTTTAAATAACGCTGCTCCTGCAGCACCAGTAGCATATGGAGCTGAAGTTAGGGTTGGTTTTGTTAATAATGGTATTATGACGTTATTTGACAGCGCAACGTACATGATTGACGGAAAAAATATAGAATCAATCCAGAAAGACGTTGACGTTGCAACGACAATACTTGGCCTTGCAAGATACAGCGACGATTATTCAAGATCAACCGGTCCATCAATGATGTTTGTAAAGGATACTTCTAACCACCCTGATAACAGACAATATGATATAAGACGACCAAGAAACTTCGCCGGCGCCGCTGACGCTGATGTAAATCCGGTGGTTCATGGTGCTAATCCAGAATTTAACTTAGGATTTGCAGCACGTAGATCAATGTTGAAAGATAATAGAAGGTTGTTTTCATGTGCGATTCCACTGTCACATATCTTTGGATTTTGTAGAAATGTCAGAAAAGTCATTTTCGGAGCTAAGCATACAGTTGTACTTGTACGAAAAGCAACCGACAACGATGCATTATGGAGACCCATTGGTGATCCTGGTAGAGCAATTCTGACAAAACTTTCATTATGGATGCCAGTGATGACTCCAACAGTACCTGAAGAAGATCGGTTACTTGATTTTATGAGTCAAGGTAGTAAATCAGTGCTGTCATGGTTAACAATGACCACAGATGCTATCCAGAGTAATATTAATGGTTTATTTACATGGGAAATAGCTTCTCAGCAAGGTGTTTCTGCACCACGACATATATTCATTGCGCTTCAAGATGCTGCACGGGTGGATGATCAAACACGTAGCATTATGACATTTGACAATCTTGGTGTTTCCGAGGTTTCTTTAAGAATAAATGGACATCAAGAACCATCCGAGGATATATTACTGAATTTCGATCAAAATCATGTAGCACGTGCATATCATCGTCTGATGACGTTCACGGGGCGTGATCAGAATATTGATACTGGTTTACAAATATCACAGTTAGATTTTACAACTTTATATCCAATTTATTACTTTTCGCTCGAACATTTAGATTTAACCAGACAGTCAGTAGTCGATATATACTTTCGAGCTCGTGTGACAATAGGAGCTATTGCCAATTACAGAGCAATTGCTGTTATACTCAGCGATAAATCAATGTTACTTGAACGTGTTGGTGGACGAATGAGAGTAGTTGATGCTCCAGTAGAAAACATGTAATTAGATCGTTTATGATAATTATAATGTCGTATAATCACGATAGTGTTAGTCTGACTCCTGGTCAGATTAAAAGGATACAATCAGCATCAAAAAATGACTGTGGATTAAAAATATTGCTAAAGAAAGAGCAGATGAGCGGTTCAAATAAATTATCTCTTACAGAACGTCAGCTCAGGCATTTCAATGAAGCCAAAAATCAAATAAAGGTATAAAACTTAATCTTTCTGCGGGTGCCATTAAAGACATCATTAAGACGGGTGGTATATTTCCACTTCTTGCAGCTATACCAGCATTAATAGCCGCTGCAGCCCCAGCTGTTGCAAAAGCAGCTGCATTAGGCGCCGTTGGAACCGCTGCTGGAATGGCATTAAAGAAAGCAACAGGAAAGGGAATCAAAAAAGAGGGAAGGGGTCTAAGATTACCAGGGACTCCACATTCATGGTACGGAAAAGGCCTAAGATTACCAGGGACAGTTTACTGATATCTCCTATGTCCAATTTTGATTTACTAGATGCTGCTAAAAAATTAAAAATAAAAAATTTTAGAGGAGTTTTCATGAGAGATCAATTACCAAAACAACCAAACAATATTGAAACAGGTATTATTAATCTCGATGAAAACTCTGATCCGGGCACGCATTGAGTCGCTTATGCAATTGATCCACGTGGAATTATTTATTTTGATTCATATGGACTAGCGCCACCAAAAGAATTCTTAAAGTATATTAGCGGCTATCAAAGTACTCCAATATGGTATTCAACGTTACCTACACAAACATTAACTGATCCACCAATATGTGGTCGTGAAGTACTTAACGTACTTGATGCTGTATTAAAATCAACAAAACCACCTCACAAAGTTGTACATGAATATACTACGACGTCACATTTAAACAGACATTAGTAAATATAATGGTGGACATTTACGGGAGATCTTCTCGTGGTAAAGCTCAGCAGCAAGCTGATTTATCTAAATACGCAACTCTCGATCAGCTCAGAAATGAGATTGACGATTTGTTAAACATAACCAGTGTGGATCAAAATGAAGTAGTTGTTTTTCAGGATAAGGAAGGACGATTAAAAACTAGTAATATACAACTACCAGATGTACTTATACGAGTTCCTAATGCGGTGGTTAATAATATAGTTACTTTTACTGATCAGGGTAAAATACAAGATTCCGGTACGTCAGTCAGCGATTATATTAAGAAAGCTGGTGATTCATTCAGGGATAGCATTAGTATGAATCAAAATAAAATTATAGACCTTGGAAACCCAACGGCAGATACAGACGCCGCAACAAAGAAATATGTCGAGGATCAAGAATCTAAATACGTATTGGGCAACGGCGGTATAATGCGTGCATTTCTCAACATGAATAATAATGGTATTAACAATCTTAGAACACCAGAATATGATTTTGATGCTGCAACGAAGGAATATGTAGACGATAGCAACATTCCTATAACAACTTCGCTAGCTACAATCAATAATGAAATGACCACACTCAATGGTACT
The DNA here is from genome assembly GCA_016617855.1 of Megalonaias nervosa. Taxonomy (NCBI): domain Eukaryota; kingdom Metazoa; phylum Mollusca; class Bivalvia; order Unionida; family Unionidae; genus Megalonaias; species Megalonaias nervosa. Next base: position 3,095 of record JAECUM010044154.1, on the reverse strand, counting down.
TTTACTAATCACGTACAAACTTTTTTAAATTTTCGTAGAAATATAAACAAAACCATTAAAGAATTTTTTTGGTGATCCACCAATCGTTGACATAAAACTCTCCGACGTTAACATGAAACTCAATGATATTGTCAGTGGAATACCTAATATTGTTCAAAAAACTAATCTGATTAAAATTCCACACGGACAAATTAAAAATGTCGTGTACACAGTAGCATCAGGATCATCAACATGGACACCACAAAATAACACACTCGAACATACCGCAGAAGTAACTGGGTTATACAGGTTATCTATGTACGGTTCGGAAATTACTGCTGCCACTTCATTATCACCGAATGTATATCATAATCCTCTATTGGTGATGCTAACCAAGAATATGAAAGAAATCTTTACGTTAATATCAACGGAAATACCTCCGAGACGTTACTGGTGGTGCCTAGAATTCGTAACTGAAACTTAATTAAATGACGTTGTTAGTATAATGGATCAACCTCAGTCTCGCATCGACGTTCAACGTTACAGATGCAATCAGATATGTGAGCGTCTGACTAAACTAAATAATTTTATTGATTATTATAACACAAAAATAAAAAAATACAAAAGGCGTATAGTTGTCATTGATGTAGTTGTTTACTCGGTTTCTGCTGTTATTGCTGGAACAGGATTATTATTATCAACATTGACGATGACAGCACCTACTGTTATAACCATCATTGTTTCAGCATCAACGACTATTGCTGGTGTTCTCGGTATTATAGCCAAAAAGATAGATACTTGTACAAATGCTAAATTGCACGATTATATGATTAAATTACATACAGTGGCAGAGGCATGTTCTAAACTATCTTTGTACATTTCTTCATGCGTCAGTGATGGTGAAATATCCGATACTGAATTTGCGATGATGATGAAAACCTATGATGACGCATTTAAGGTGATCGCTAATGATTTTAATGAATTAAATAACAACAATAATAATAATGACAGACAGGGAGTTACTTCAACAGATCGTCACTAATACGACTCCGTCAAAAACCACTATGATATCGTTAAGCTCGACCAATCCTGAGTTTAGTGTCAATTTTCCAACATCAATTCCTGCAAAAGAAATAGCATTAGCACAATTGCGAGTTTATTATAGCTGGCCCAATATTAGATCAAAACCATTTGGTGGACTACAGCCAAATAATTCATTAGTATTCGCCAAAAAGAATAAGCCTGATGGAACTCCTGATTGGCAAGTAGTTGCTATTCCAACGGGCAGTTATCAAATAGAACAGATTAATGATGAGTACCAACGCAGAATTAAATCTATTACAGGAAAAGAATCAAAAATAGCAATTACTGTCTACGAACCAACACTATCTGCGGTTATTGAAATAAATTCCCCTGATTATTCTGTAGATATTTATCAAAGTTCGATTAGATCAGTATTAGGATGGCCTGAAGATCCACCAGTTTATCAAGGACCACCAGAACCACAACGATCTGATTTCGTCGTAGATGTTAAAAAATATATAAAACCTCCAGAATATCGAAAAACTTATCCGTTTATAAAAATTTCAGACTATCGACAAATTTATCCGTTTGTAGATAGTCATCCGGATGCTCATTATGCACAGTATACTTATTTTATAGATTTTGTTCGGGGTAAAGGTACAACAAGAATAGCAACAATTAATGTTGAAGAAATTAACTCAAAATCAAGACCAATTAAATCTGAACACGGACATGTACTTAATGATCTAAGAAATTTATTTTCCAGCATCAGCACTTCCTACAACGATGACTTAAAAAATCAAGTAATTGAGACAATACAACATTTGAATCAGGTTGCATCAGACTTAGAATATGTAAATAAGGCTATCGTTGATAGAGAAAAAACATTAAACGCACGGGAAGATAGATTTCTTAGTACTTATATAGTTAATGAAGATGATCCTATTCGGCGTGTAAGCAATAAACGTTTATTTAAAACAGTATTTCTTAAATATTATGGAATCACAGAAGAACAGCTACCAACATTTGTAATTCCGGGATTTAACTCTGAAGAGCTAAAGAAGTCAGTTAATGATCTTACTGATGAACATTTTAAAAGAATATGTGATTCATGGAAAAAATTAATACCCACACCAACTATTCTTAAATATGATAATGATCCACATGGTGGAGGTCGCCATATCTCACCTGGTATTGTTAATATAACATCTACGATCGCGGTCAATCAAGTATGTGACGTAATTGATGACAGTTATCAAGTAGATCTTTCAAAGTCTAACCAGGCCCAACAGGGGTATATACTATATATATTTAGTCCTAAAGAACCGCCCGGGTGGTTAATTGTATCTGAGCCAATTAAAACAGTTTATCTACGTGTACATAATCCATTATTGTCAAGAATAAATTTCAAACTTACTGACCAGGCAGGAAACATTTTGGATCTAAGACAAGAGTCTCTTAATATTAATTTGTATATACGCTCGTAGAACGTCTGAGTAAATAATCAGGGGCAAAAAAATAATCTGATGAGTAAATATATGAATAATAATCAATTCCTATGATTAAAGCAATTGTATATATAATAAAGCGAGATAACTCGGCTATCTCTCTCTGCGGAGTAAATTGAACGATTATGTCCCTTACTACTACGTCGTTACCTGTACAAACCCAGTTGTATATACGTGTATAGCGTATTAGTCCGTCTGTCTGTTACCTTAACGAACTATAACTCATACGTGCAATTATTTTATAAATTTTAAAAAATTGAAGTACAGTTCTACATTCTATTAGTAATACAAGTCCTGTGAGATAGCGCAAATATTTTATATATACTTAAATTTAACTGTATTATTGATAAGAGAGCGATGGCCGAAGTGGTAAGGCGTTTAGACGTAGATCCAAGTTGTGCAGACTCTCGTGTGTTCGAGTCTCCAAAAATGCTAAAGATATTTTATCTTGCATTTGGCGACGGATGCTATTTAATTGGGGGAACCCGGAGCATTTCTTCGAAATCCACAACAGACAAAATACACTCTCCTACCATACACCCTTGAGGGGTGTACCTTTTACACTCCCCGGGGTTTTGTATGGGG
>JAECUM010044153.1:0-24044 GCA_016617855.1 Megalonaias nervosa | reverse complement strand
TTCTATTATAAGCAACATCAATATTCACCACATGGGAGACTGCAGATTCATATATTTTTTCCCGTGTTATATCATTTATTTTAATATCCTTCTTGTATTTATATGCCTGTCGTAAATATGGAGAATTAAAATGTGGTCGTGTCCGTCCGTTATTTAAGGATTTGGTTTCTGTGTTGTAACTATAGTTTTACCTCACATATCTTGCACAGACTGCGATTTACACCATGGAATGAGTGGAAGCTTATAGATTTTGTCTGTGATCTACCCATGGAATGAGTGGAAGCTTATAGATTTTGTCTGTGATCTACCCATGGAATGAGTGGAAGCTTATAGATTTTGTTTGTGATCTACCCATGGAATGAGTGGAAGCTTATAGATTTTGTCTGTGATCTACCCCATAAAATGAGTGGAAGCTTATAGATTTTGTCTGTGATCTACCCATGGAATGAGTGGAAGCTTATAGATTTTGTCTGTGATCTACCCATGGAATGAGTGGAAGCTTATAGATTTTGTTTGTGATCTACCCATGGAATGAGTGGAAGCTTATAGATTTTGTCTGTGATCTACCCCATAAAATGAGTGGAAGCTTATAGATTTTGTCTGTGATCTACCCATGGAATGAGTGGAAGCTTATAGATTTTGTCTGTGATCTACCCATGGAATGAGTGGAAGCTTGTCGACTTTATCTGTGATCTGCCCATGGAATGAGTGGAAGCTTATAGATATTGTCTGTGATCTGCCCATGGAATGAGTGGAAGCTTATAGATTTTGTCTGTGATCTATCCCATAAAATGAGTGGAAGCTTATAGATTTTGTCTGTGATCTGCCCATGGAATGAGTGGAAGCTTATAGACTTTGTCTGTGATCTGCCCCATAAAATGAGTGGAAGCTTGTCGACTTTGTCTGTGATCTGCCCAATAAAGGGGAAGCTTGTCGATTTTGTCTGTGATCTGCCCATGGAATGAGTGGAAGCTTATAGATTTTGTCTGTGATCTACCCTATAAAATGAGTGGAAGCTTGTCGACTTTGTCTGTGATCTGCCCCATAAAATGAGGGGAAGCTTGTCGATTTTGTCTGTGATCCGCCCATGGAATGAGTGGAATCGTATCGATTTTGTCTGTGATTTGCCCCCATAAAATGAGCGGAAGCTGTCGATTTTGTCTGCCGCATGGAATGAGTAGAAGTTTGTAGATCTTGTCTGTGATTTGCCCTATGCAATAAGTGGAAGCAAATGGAAGCTTATCGATTTTGTTTATGATTTTCCCCATGGAATGAGTGGAAGCTTGTCGGTTTAGTCTGTGATTTGCCCTATGGAATGTTGCTCATGTTGTTGTGGGTTTAATGCCATCTTTCAGGCTATAAATATATACACAGCGGCCAGTTTAACTGGTGGAGGAAAAACCATCGACACATACATATAAAGCAAATAAAAAACAAAACAACAACCTAGAAATGTGCTCATATAACAAGTATGTCCCATTACGATGCCCGAAAACTTATCTAAGCACAAAACTTAACTAAAGCGCGATAGATGAACTAGAGTAAATACTTTAAACTCCATCACTAACGTGGTGGGACATGCATAGGAAAGAAAGAAAGAAACAAAGGGAGGAAGGAAGGAAAGAAGAAAGACGGAAAGAAAGATAATAGAATGAATGAATGAACGAATGAATGAATGAATGAATCAATCAATCAATCAGTGAATGAATGCTGATATCATCAGTGGGTTACTAGTCTAATAATGTCAACCAAAATAAGTATATCCAGAAATATATGGTTTAATTACGTACGAAATGTGTTAGAAGATCTGCAAGCATAAATTCACGAGATGTACAAAACAAAATGGAAAAAATTATAACGAATGATGACATGATTAAGATATTGAAATCTGTCTTCACCGTTTCACAGAATCGTCAAATCGTTCATCATTGCAAGCTATAGGCGACAATCCGCCTCTTTTATCACCCGTGGCTGCCTAATCGCATAAACAAAAAAGACGGCATCACGAAAATAATGTAACAACCCTAACACAAAAAAGAATATGTACGTTTCATCGACCGTATTGGAAAGAAAAATTTTGATTGACCCATTTCAACAGCGTGAATGGTCATGGTAAGTCGCAATGGCGAGGCAATTTTATTCGTTCTCGCAGTAGTTGGTTAAGCAGGTTTGTGCATGTTCATGAAAAATGGGTAAATCTGCGCAAGGGTGAGAAAGAAATGTAGTTGATTGTCTGCTGTGGGTTACGACGATGCAAATCGTTACGCACCTGTGCTTTTAATTTAATTTTTATTCGCTTGCTTCGATTGTGAGAGACGTGGATATCCCTTTTCCGTCAGTGGCTACGGTTGACATTAACGACGTTGAGACTTTGTTCTTTGATATTTATAACAGAGTTGTTCGTAGTCGAGATAAAGTGTTTCACAAAACCTTTAACAGAAGAATCACAACTTTGTAATAAATTTTCAAGTTCTAACTTATTTATTTATTTACTTATTTGTTTGTTTGTTTGTTTATTTATTTATTTACTTTGAATGTAAGCATTTATTTTCTTGGGCCACGAAATACCCACAGATCTCCGTAACCGTAAAATTGAAACCTTTTGGGTTTTGCCTTCGACTAATGTTGCGAAGGGAGAGAACTAATGTTACAAATGGCCATTCGTCCGTCCATGCAAATTATTTCGTTTATTCGTTTGTTGTTGTCAAATCTTTATATATTATTTAAATGCCTCATTATCTTATCGCATGTGTTGATTGTCACTGGGCTTCGGGAGTATGTTTAATTGGCACTGTGATCATATTAAACAAATAAGGATCCAAAAGACTGAAAGTCAAAGACGGGGAAGCAAGGGTAGTGGTTACGGTCATCGTAGGTATAGCTATTAAGTTCGATTAAAATGTTTTAAGAGTTACGATGACATTGCGTTTATATAAGGTAGTGGCCTATGCAAAAGGGCTTTACAAAGTTTGGAAATGGCAACTATTGTAATCTTGGGCATTGTAAAACACATTATAAACTTTCATTTTTGCAACATATAATTATTATTTATACACGATGACACTGTACGATTTTTTTCGACTGTAAAGCAATTGATAATGAGGAAAATTGCACCTCTTGCAAGTGGATTTCATGAACTCCGCCGCACCTCACCTAACCACGTTATGTTAATTATATCCTCTTTTTCATGCACACATACTAACACAATTGACCTTACGCGAGACAATAGATCGCTCCGCCCACTGAATCACGTGACATGACCACCTGCTAACCTCCAACAAAAAAGCAGTATTGGGCAAGGGAATATGTTTCAGTTTAAGTGATATATTTATTAACAATGATTTGTATTATTCCTAAAAATGTAAATTTACAAAGTTGCATAAATTATACTGCAGTAGACAATATTTATATATGTAGTTCAAGTTCGTATAGTAATAACCTAAGTGTTTTATTTCAGTAAGTAATAAAATCAATTTTAAATTAGTTGTAGAAATTATTAATGTAAATGAAGTTCGCTCCCAAAAATGCTAATGTATTTAGTATATAATCTTATCCTTATTAATCTTATCTGGCTTATGTTTATGCTGCCTTGGAAGTAAACGAATTAAAAATTAATAACAAAATCCTGAATAATTACTGTTAGAAGTATACTGTTGTCTATAATAATGTTAAAGTTCTACTGTTCGTCAGATGGAATTTTGATCAATGATGTCTATTGATAGAAACATGTGATGTGATGTGATTATGATTTTTAACGCAGCTTTTAAAAATTTTTCAGTCATATCGCTACGATGTCTGCAGTGTGGCAGTTTATAGTGATGTCTAGCACTGGGGCATCATGCCGCAGACATGTAGCATGATGTCCCACCCAGTCACATTATCCTGACACCAGGCCGACCAGTCCTAACACTAACCTCTTAATGCTGAGCGCCAAGCGAGGCAGCTGTTAGTACCATTTTTGTAAGTCTTTGGTATGACTCGACCGGGGATCGAACCCACGACCTCCCGCATCCGAGGCGGACGCATAGAAACATGTAAATGCATACTTAATATATCGGACGATAATATCTGAAACCATTGTTTTTGTATTTCTTTATTATTACAACATTTTTGTATCCCCATCCCTCCTTCAGACCAATGAGAAAGTAAAGAGTCACTCCAGTGTCTGAAAGATCGAGAAGATAAATCATTATTTTTAAGACAAGCCAACATTTAAGTCAAAATTTTCAAACTTTCAATAATGCAGTCTGGGGTTCACTACATCCAATACAAGAAAATAATATACATCAAAGCCCGAAATTTAGGGGGTTCTCCACTCATATTCTAGAAACGTTTATTTATGTATATATTTTCAATTTCAATTTCTTTTTTTTTTTCTTCAAACCATAAACAGGACATGCTTTTCTACATACTTTTACGCAAAGAAACATTGTTATTGTCATCAATTATTTCCATATTCGGCTGATCGTACACGCGACCACAAAATAATCTTTATCCATCAAAGTTTTGTCTATGTTTCGGGAAAGGAATAAATCTAATTCCTCTATTTAGACAATCTGGATATCGACTGTAAGAATTACATGGCTCCCACTGACTTATTTTCACCCTTATCGATCGAGAAATAAACAAATCATTGCAAAATTTGTAAATACTTATCATAATTAATTCATTATTGCCACAGGCAGCTTGTCGGAGGAAAATGGCGGACGAAAGCAATGCCTTGAGGTGTGTCTAATTTACGTTCACTGATTGGTTAATGGCTCAGCATGATTGACAAGTGGCGATAGGTCAGTTCCACACAGTCTCTGTACGCTTGCTTGGAGTAAGAAGTTAAATAGACCCGTTTCAGTGTACACACACTAACACGATTCCACACAGTCTCTATATGATTGGTTGGAGTAAGAAGTTACATAGGTCCATTTCAGTGTACTCGCACTAACACGATTCCACACTTGGTTGGAGTAAGAAGTTACACAGGTCCATTTCAGTGTACACGCACTAACACGATTCCACGCTTGGTTGGAGTAAGAAGTTACACAGGTTCATTTCAATGTTCACACACTAACAGGAGTCCACACATTCTATATATGCTGTCTTGTAGTAAGCGAAGGAATGTTGTGATACAGGCCAATCCGTACATTAGTATGTCTGGGTGTAATGATATTGAACTCCATTTAAAGCTTGATACATACACTGTGTTTGAGTGATATTCATATGGGTGTAAATTGTGCCGAAAGAACGAATTTTGTTGTCCTCGGCATCGGCCTAGAGGACACACGGTACTAATGGTATTGAAAAATGGGAACCAGCCTAGAAACGGGTGAACATTAAATAGAGTATATACGGATTTGGCTGACCAGGATTGGTTAATAATGTAAGCTTTGTTTTAGGAAAAAGAATCTTTTGAGACCTTATCCTAATTGAAAGTGGAAACAAAAAAAATTAGAGACATTGTTTTATTGATGGAATTTCAGTCCTTTAACAGTCTTGAGTTTGGAACACTCATTACTAAAATTAGCACCTGACTCTTTGGTGCGGAATTGAAAGCACATGTTTCAAACATATGCAGGTCCAGAAAATGCCGCGGCTCGTATCCTTTCCTCTGCACAGAAGCTGACTTCCAGGTTTCATCTATACTGATAAATATAGGTTTGGTCATGAGCACTAAAAAATTTTAAGTTATTGAATTTTTAATATCATGGTGTTTGCATAGGTTTACTATGGGAACTGAATTAGTACCGTGATTCCTAGAGTAACTCTTCCATAAATTTCAGATAACTCGACAATTGTTTGTCCGACATATCTACGACTTGGTACGTATAAACAATGAGCAACTGGCACGTTAAACAACTGGAATCCCTGTGTTATGCCCCACAGTCTTTCACTTTCCCTTTGGAACCGAGTCGCTTGTTCATAACACAGAAACTATTAAGATTTTCACTGTATCCCCGTATATGCTCTTTCTGGTAATGAAAAATATGTCTACTTGCAAGTTGTATAGACATCGGATCCCATTCTTCTCACTACGGGACATGACACCCGAGTCATAACTTTGAAGATATCAACATACTCTACCAAATAACCATCTACACTCTTATTGGGCATGAAAAGACAAAATTCACACAGCCTACTGTTTCCCCTGAGGCAGTCCTTATCCTTCGTGGCCTGCTCAAGTGGCTACAGTTCTTGGTTGAAGGAGGTTAATTGTGTTTTGAAACACAACCTTCAAGTCGACGTATTTATTATACTTTCTAACACAAGTGTTAAAAATGATAAAGCATTGGCGCATTATGTATATGGGAAAACCCATTTTTTGAATTTTATTGCATATAAGTTTGCAGCTCTTTCATTATTATTATTATTATTATTATTATTATTTTCAGGGCATTTGCCAAGTCATTGAACCAAAACAGTGGATCATGACAAACTTACCAATATGCTAACTTGCTTTGGTCTCTGCTCGCTAAAGCAAAAGTTGTTAATTCTGTAAGTATTGTAACCATCAAAGGGATTTATACGCTGTTTTGTTTGCACTAGAAAATAAAGAAGACATTTGTAATTATTGTAAGATTTTATCTAGCTTGTTTCAAAACTGGTAATATTACTACGTTTTACAATAGTTCTCACATTGATACCGCGTTTACTTCGTTTATTATACCACCACAACTGTTACCAATGACTGGGAAGAGACGGAGTCACGTTTTATGTGTATATTCATTTATAAAATATGGTCCATTAAAAATGAAAAATGGCCCAAGGAAATGATACGCTGTAAGCAAAGATTAATGGGTGGATAACAATGAACTGATTAAAAATCAGTCAGAACAAGTAGTTAGAAACCATACCATGGAATAGACTCTCGCGTGACGCTGTGAAAGCTATTGCCACACATGGGACATTATATGGATATGATCTCACAGAGACACGCGAAAGTCGGATTGAACGATGGTAAAATAACGGCAATATTGGCAAACACAACAGTACAAAGCTCAGTCTAGAATGGGGCATTGCATGACATAAAAACCCCAAACAAAGCAACAATACTTTCACTCGTGCCAGCCTTGTCATTTGATAATACGGCACGTTTGTTACCAATATTGTGTAAAAATAGCAATTTAAACAGTCAAGGCTCTTTAATTTCACCTGAGTTTTTAATGAAATTTATGTGGAACATAATGTTCTAATGGACGTTTGTGGATGAAAAGAAGAAACCATATTAGTAGTCAGATAATCAGGTTCGTCCAGAATCAAAGTCAATTACAATATAATTTCAAATGACCGCAATTATGTCCATTATAGAGCGCCATAACCTCACACGTTTGCACGTGAATGACAATATTAAAATTCGCATTTAAGACAACTTATTATTATTATTATTATTATTATTATTATTATTATTTGTTTGCTTTTTTTCCAGAATTTTTCTGAGCATATCCTCTCTCTGGTTCATCTTGCAAATTTCTATCTATGAGCCACAGCTCCAACGTATAAATTCCACTTTTAGTAGCGCATCATCATGCAGGGAGGTACTGCATTCACCCAGGAAAGATGGTGTGCAAGGAACACCAACAGCAAGCCGCATAAACTGCTCCACGAAAAAAAATCACGTGGCCTTCCTTAAAGTTCACAAAGCAGGCAGTACCACTATCATGAACATATTTATTCGATTTGCGATTCAGAATAAACTTAATATCGTACTTCCGAAAAGGACATCAGGTTATGGGTTCAATTATATTGGATATGAAGACACCGTCCGCCGTGAAAATATAGTACCATTACCCTATAATGAAACATACGATATATTATGCAACCATGTTATATACAAAAGAGAAGCGTTCCAATCCATATTGCCCAAAGATACTGTGAATATTGGAATAATTCGAGAACCGGCCAGTCATATGATGTCGGCGGGAACTTATTATGGTCTCTATCACGGTCTTGTGAAAAATGCGGTTGAGATGGGATTGTCAAAAGCCAACATCGTTAGCGAATTTTTGGAGAATCCTTTTAATTGGAATGTATCGACTGCATTTGTTCACAACAGAATGTCTTTCGATTTAGGTCTAGAAAGAGAATCATTTTACAATGAAACCGAAATAGAAAGACTTTTGAAAACTCTCGATGAAGATTTTTCCCTCATTATGTTGATGGAGTATTTTGATGAATCTCTTGTTTTAATGAAAAGAATTCTTTGTTGGGAGACCAAAGATATTATCTATGTTCCCCTAAATACTCTCCAAAGGGGAGCAATTTTTGCATTAAAATCCGACGACATAAAGAACCTAAAAAAGTGGAACTATGCAGACTACAGATTGTATGAACATTTCCAAAAAGTTTTCTGGGACAAGGTGCATGCGGAAGGAAGTGACTTTTTTCTAGAGGTTCAAGAATACAAGTTAATCCTCAAGCAAGTCAAAAAATATTGCGCTGAAGTGGAATCAGACAACAATTTGGAGTTAGAACCTCTTTACATTTCTGAATCTCCGTGGAGCAAGGAATTTCAAACGACATCGCACGACTGTTTAGTTATGACGGCGGATGAACTTCCTCTGTTAAGATCTCTGATTAGAATTGCCTGGAAGAGGTATACCAGTGCATCCAAATGAATTTGAAAACATAGTGCAAACATGTGTACACAAATTGTACCCGTAAGGTGAAAATTCTTGACTAAGCATCTTTATTAAAAAAAATGTGACTGTACATTTGCACGTATGTATGTAGGACTTTATATATTTCCTAGCAAGAAAGGATTAAGTTGTCAATTTCAATATTAATGAAGACTTTAGATGAGAATAATGTACGCGAAGCACATTAATAGTGGAATATATATGTACAGGTACAACGAATGCCACTAGGTCTCCGAATGAAGATTTGAGATTATATTGTTCCAGCTTCAATTTATGTTGCAGACCAAATCATCTGGAATATAATTTTCAATAGTATAAACAAGGAAAATGTGAAAATAAATGCTTCATCTACAAAATAATTTGGACTTTAAGTATACGTAATAGAATACATTTAATGTTAAATAAAAAATGATTACCGTTTAAAACATTTATAGAAGTAACGTTCATACAAATGTAAAATTCTTCACCATTATCTTTAGACAATGTGGAACAATCGTACAGAACTCAAAGATCGAAAACGTATAACGTATTATAAATGCAAACATGGGTATGACATCAAAGGAGTACCTGAGCGTATTACAGAAAAACACATGTTTGCAGAGATCTTATTAATTAAGATAAAAGAGCGACATAACTGTATCAACCTTTGAAACTGAACGATTGCCATTTATAACGAAGTTTATTGGAAGACAGAAGCTGCTGCGTGTATGAGTAGAAGGACGGGTTGATTTATTTTTAAAAAAAAAATTATCCGTCTGTTTGAAAAGTAACTCATTATATTAAATTGAAGTAGAAGAACATCAGTGAAAGTTCTGTTCGGTTTTAGTCATCTCATTCTGGTACGAAATGATTAACTGTTGTTTGAATCAGCACACTGCTTTTCATATTCAGATATACTACATGGCACAGAACAAAAATATATTGACATAGAAGGAGATTATTAGACCACATGGAACCGTGCCAAAATTACATTGCCCTAGAAGGAAATTATTAGCGTACCTGACACAGTATCAAAAATACATTGCCTTTGATGGAGATTATTAGATCACATGACACAGTACCAAGATTGCATTGCCTTTGATGGAGATTATTAGATTACATGGCACAGTACCATAATACATTGCCCTAGAAAGAAAGTATTAAACTACATGTCACAGTACCAAAAATACATTGCCTTAAAAGGAGATTATTAGACTACATGGCACAGTACCAAAAATACATTGCCTTAAAAGGAGATTATTAGACTACATGTCACAGTACCAAAAATACATTGCCTTAAAAGGAGATTATTGGACTACATGGCACAGTACCAAAAATACATTGCCTTAAAAGGAGATTATTAGACTACATGGCACAGTACCAAAAATACATTGCCTTAAAAGGAGATTATTAGACTACATGGCACAGTACCAAAAATACATTGCCTTAAAAGGAGATTATTAGACTACATGGCACAGTACCAAAAATACATTGCCTTAAACGGAGATTATTAGTCTCTAAGCAAGAGTTTCTTTGTTGTATAGCTTAACAATGTGAGCCAGGTATTCTCATGTGGAGATCTTACAATTTAACAGTGTGTTCCACGATTACTCGTGTGGAAATATTTTGTTACTTACCAGTGGTTACCACTCGTTCTCGTGTGGAAATGTTCTTTTCCTTACCGGTGGGTACCACATTTCCTCGTTTGGAGATCTTGCATCTTACCAGCGCGTACCACTTTTGCTCGTGTGGAGGTGTTGCAGTTTGAAAGTGCATACCACTTTACTCAAGTGGAGGTGGTTGCAACTTAAAACTGTGCGTACTGTTTATTCTTAGGGAGATGTTGCATAACTTAACAGTGAGTATTGTTTATTCACAGGAAGATGTTGCATAACTTAACAGTGATTACTGTTTATTCATAGGGAGATGTTGCATAACTTAACTGTGCGTACTGTTTATTCATAGGGAGAGGTTGCATAACTTTAACAGTGAGTACTACGTTTACTGTGTGAAGATGCTGCAAAAGCTACCAATACGTACCTCTTTTACTCATGTGGAAATGATTCATGACTTAACAGTGCGTACCACGTTTGCTCATATAAAGATGTTGCAATTTAAAAGTGCGTATCACGTCTACTCATGTGGAAATGTTGCATAACCTACCATTGCATACCATGTTTCCTCTTGCGAAGACGATGTATCGTAGTAATGCGTACCAAGTTTACTCCTTGGAAATGTTGCATAACTTTAGACAAAAAATGACAAGTTCTAAAAATGTTTGAATTTAAATTAGTAAGACGCGATTCCCCAAAGAAGTTTCATGCTTGTTGCTAAGGAGATGCGATCCTGTGTATATTCTGACCGAACGTAGTATCTGCATAAGATATTAATCGATCTAAATTTATTATTATTTATATTTTACATTTTTATTTGTGAATCGAAAATCAGATAATGTATCGATAGTGCACAACTATATATCGATATGTGTCTGGCTTCTTGTTTGAATAGAAAACACTTGGCTTTTATTACATGAAGTAAAAATTAAGCAGATTGGCCCAATGAGCTAAATGGATGGTCCGTTAAAGTTTAGTATACTGAAATATGTGAGAGCGTCATGCAATATCGCATCACACTGTTGTTGGGCAGTGGTTTTAAAACCATTAATCTCGTTCTCGATACGGTCCTAACGCGAGAGACGAGACAGAGGATGCTTCAATAAATTTCATCCTTCACCTGAATGTACGTTCAAAGTATCAGAACACAAAGTATTATTTTGATGCAGATATCGTTTAAACTGATGTAAATATTTCACAACTAGTGTACATTTTAAAAGCATAAATATTCATCAATATGTTGAATTTTCTTCATGTCATCCAATATCATGAAAAGACGCAGTATCCAACAATCAAGCGAGGAGATGCAGAAGGCTTATCAATGATGATAACATGCTCAGAAATTCACTGACAGAATTACGTCCAAAATGTTTGAAAAAAGAAATCGCCCAATTAATATTATTATTGCAGCTTTCGAAAAGGAATCTTCTCTTACACAGTTTGATTCAATGAAATATGAGATCACGGACAAAGATGAACATATCAATCGTTCCGTTATTGAGTATTATCCTTGGTTATCTAAGCTAGGTAGGATTATCAGCAAATACTGGCATCATCTGCAGCTGTCTTGTAATGTAAGTGCAGATACTGGGATCATTTGCAGCTGTCTTGTAACGTAAGTCACTTCACAAAAGCACTCATACACTTGCTTACACATGAACTCAGAATCTTCAATATTTACTTGTCCGTTTTAAATTCATAAAGAAACCACTTGCAAGAGATGTCTTAACTAATAAATGTAACGGACACAGATGTTCTCACTTATCTATTATTAAAAGAATATTTCAGCAGCAGTAACTCTAAGAAATATTTAAGATGAACAGGCCTGGCCCTTGCATATGCGGGTCCCAAGGCAGCATGCGGGGCCCAAGGCAGCAAGTGATGAGCGCGGGGCCACAAGCAAAAACAAAACAAAACAAAAATATGCATTGCGGAGAAGCGCGGGGCCCAAAGCGGTTGCCTCGTTCGCCTTACCCTAGGGCCAGGCCTGAAGATGAATCATGATACTTGCTGAGCAACTTTAAATCTTGTTAATAGGAATACTTCAAAATGTCCGATATGCTGTACGTTGGACAGACTAATTAGCAATTATCTAAATGAATGAATAAAGAAAAATTTGGCATAAATATCTTTAGCGATCCATCATTTTCATCTCGTGTCGCAATAAAGTTTGAAGACGGCTTCCGCGAATTATAATATTTTTCTCTTGCATGTGAATTGATATTTTTAATTCTCAATTGCAACGTCTACTAAAAGAACATACTGGATTCGTCGTTTGAATCCTAGTGGTTTTAAGTGTTAGATTATAGGTTGACTTCATTGTTTGATAAATTCATATTATTTAATCAATTGAGATAACTAAAGGAAAATAAAAATGTTCGTCTCTATTTCTGTCTTTACCTAAAGTTAGCAAGATTTAATTAGATTAGTGCTTTATGTGCAAAATTCTAAGATGAGATTGGGAGAAGGGGT
The DNA here is from genome assembly GCA_016617855.1 of Megalonaias nervosa. Classification (NCBI taxonomy): domain Eukaryota; kingdom Metazoa; phylum Mollusca; class Bivalvia; order Unionida; family Unionidae; genus Megalonaias; species Megalonaias nervosa. The sequence goes on along the minus strand of JAECUM010044153.1, from coordinate 11,353 downwards.
GCGCTTAACTCTTACATCTTACGACGGACCAATGACTGCACAATATTAAACCCCGGATCAGATTTAGTTTTAGTCCACTATAAACTAGCAAAGTTACTGAAAGTGTGTACTTGCAAAACACTACCTGCCCCCATAGAATGCGACGGTAACGTAGAAATGTCAGGACACGGAAAATGAAAAACCACCTTTGATCATCACTAGCATTTCAAGGGATAATGCTCCCAAAATCCATATGAGAAAGCGCATATGAGTGTCCTAGGTGACAAACTAATATGACTGTGTAATATCGTGTATAATTTCGTTGGCGGCGAGCCAGGCGAGCTTTTAATTTGCAGTACTTTGAATTGGCTCAGAAAGAGACCGGTGCAGACTTAAACAGTAACATGTGTTATTTTCGGATACACCAAGAAAACTTGTATGCGGGCATGGATATTTACAACTCCATATTATATTAATCTTTGTTATATTCGGAAATATAAAACAACAACAACAACAATATGTAACATGTTTCTTCGTGCAGTTAAACTCACAATGTCCGTATTGGGGAAAAGTCGGAAATAATCTGCATCGCTTTGCACAGAGTGCTCTAATGTCGGCTTTGTTTCCGGTTGCAATTTTAGTAATTTTTGCTTTGAATGTTGACGACATAAAGATAATACAACATATTTACTGGCACATGCTTTATAATTTCTGTATATTTCTATATCGTTTGGTAAATACTAGAAAAATGAGGCTAAGAAAGTAGTTGCAGAGATCAGCTTCTCTATGTGCAGAACAACTATATGCGACTGTTCAGCCACCACGTCTTCTTTGAACGGTAGATCACGGGAAAGTCGATATCAGACGCCAACATCTGGAGCCTTCAAAACTCTTGAATAAATTATTTCCCTTGGTCTTCTTTGCGTTTTTAAAATCGTGTATGGTTATTTTACCTCTACTTAAATTGTAGCGAACGGCAAAATATACTGCAAACAAGCAAATTATTATACTACTAAAGTATCTAGCCCCTGAAGATTGAATGAGATACATTCATTGAGTTTAGTGCCCATATGGTACGTGCGATACAAGAATTATTACAGTTTGCTGGTCTGTACAATGATCCCGTCTTGTGTCTGTTTTTGATGTGGAATGACTTAATTGAGAAGGATAAAAGTTTCCTTGTAGGTTAAGGGGGAAAGCCACTGGTACATTTCTCAACAGACATTACCATTTATAATTTGTGTGAAAGTCTAAGTTGCAGGCCAGTGTTGTGATGCACGATTGCGTCAGACATCATTGCTCGCATTGTACTGTCCGCCAGTTCTAAGTCGTTCTCACCTGAGAAATGTACGACACATTTTGTGAAGACTATGTTGTCAATCCTCCAGGTCATCTTTAATTAAAAAGTACGCGTATAGCTAAGTTTTCATTTTGATTTGGGATCAAATCTACATTCCCGTCAACAGCATTGGTATTGGTAGATTGATCCTGTGGAATTACCTTTGTCAGGGGACGTAAATTTGTGGGAATGATATTCATCTCCTTATAGTGATATTTGGAAGCAAAGTTGAATGTTATTAAAATTATAAATGTGTTTTGTAATAATATTGTAAAATGCAGAAGATAAAAATTGAAACAAAATAAATTTCAAAAATTGTTCTCTGATGGTACTTTTATGACGTGACGGCAATAATCGTTTAACGACAAGGATATGCGTATTCCACATCCACGTTTCAACTACGCCGAAACATATAGTGCATTGACAGTATGGCACCTTTAAGAATAAATACTTGGCCAAATGAACTTAAAACTTTGGACCAGACTTCTCGGGAAGGATAGTACATATTAGTATAAACGTGTGGCATGTTATCAATGTATATGTTCCGACAGGATTTAATAGCATAAAGGCAGAGTTTATAAGGAAACTAACAGAATATATACAGTACTTCACTTGTGAAGACTGCATAATTGGAGATTTTAATTGGATTGACAGTGAAGGAGGTAGGCGTGATGTCTGTACGAGAAAAAGACAACGTGATGAAACACCTGATAAAATTTGTATATAAGAAATAATAACTTAATATATACATTTAGAACAAATGGTGAAAAGACGTACGAAAACGATTGAGGATGTAGATTAGATGAGTTTTATATAACGAATGAAGGTATTAATAATAACCAGGTATGTGAAATACTTAGAGAAATTTTGGTTTGATTGACAGTGAAGTAGAAAGGCTTGAAGGCTGTACGAGAAAAAAAACAAAACAATGTTATGAAACACCTTATAAAAGCTTTAATAAGAAATAAAAACTATATAGATACATATAGAGAAAAATGGTGAAAAGAGATTGTGTACTTACACGTACAAAAACGATAGAGGAAGTGGACTAGATGAGTTTTATATAACGAATGAAGGTATGAATAATAACCAGGTATGTGAATACTTAACGAAGAAATATCAGATCATAATCCAGTTAAATTAAACGTAAAAATTAAGATGGGGACAACGGCAGTGTAAATTCAATAACGTACTTTTAGAGCAGGAGAAATATGTTAAAGAAATTAAAATTATACTAGAATAATTCACGCTTAAGGAACATACAATAATAATAATAACACTGTGCCAGACATTGAAAAGAGAAATGAGAAAAATGAGCAAAAAATATATTAATATTACACAGAACAAAGAGAGGGAATTAAACATAGATGCGAGATAAAGGAATCAATTAAGAGTAAGAAAAAAGGGAATGGACTAATGAAATGAAAGAAAGAGAAAAATATATAGCACAAGGTGCGAGAATAAGAACATTTGGAAAATTTGCAAGTATATACAACAAAGCAAAAGGCTTATATGAGAAAACAGAAAAGATAAGGGAAAGAGGACAAACGGACAAAGTCAAAAGGAACAATCAGACATACAGAAGAAAGGATGATGTATTAAGAGAAGAAAGAGAATGCAATAGGGAATTATACACAAAATATCCAAAAGGAAACAAAAGAGGAATACCGTAATACAATGAATTTTAAACAGGTAAATGAAAAAGGGAAAGAAAAATATGACAACCTTATCATACAAAAGGAGATAAAAAGGCAGTAACTCAACTTAGCAAGGTCAAATCCCCTGGGTATGATGGGCTCACACCAATCTGTTTCATTAAATTCCAAAATAACATGACTAATATTATCTAACGCATACATAATAATATATTACTAAAAGGGGTAATGACTGAAACAATGAAGGGGGGAAATTATAACAATAATTTATAAGTGAAAGGGGTAAAGAGAGGACTGAGAAAAAAAAACAACAAAACAACAACAACAGGGGATAGATGGAGCTAAAATAGAACACTTCATGATATAACGGTATGTAAGGCAAGGATGCCCCTTATCCATGCTGTTATATGTTCTGTCAATGTAAATACTGTATATGAAAATTAATAAAAATGCGAACATGAAAGGAATAAAAATACGAAACATGGAAAAAACAACTAAAAACTCTACAGCAAGCAGCTGACTACTGGAATTTCATAAGCGAAGGGTACACATATGGCTATCTTGGTAAGGAATTCATAGAATTTGGCAACTTTTCGGAGTCAAGAATCGACCATGATTAAACAGAAATTTTACTGATTGAAAACTGGAGGGGAATCACCCTGGACTCTCGCTTCATCTTATAAAGGAAACTGTAAAAGCACTGGGAATAACCTATGGAAAAAACTTCGAGACAGATTAACTATGAACAAATATTAGAAAAAGTTAAAACACAGATAGAAATTCTGTCATTTTCACTATTAAAAATAATGGGAAAGAGTGCAAGTCACAAAGATTTATATCTACAGTCAAATACTGTATACACTAAAATCGATTAATATGACAAAAACTTAGAATCACTAGAGAAAACAGTAGTAAGATTTATATGGGAAGAGAAAATTTACTACTTACCAAGGAGTTATTTATATAAGCTAAAAGGGGGGGGGGGGAGAACATGGATTAGGGATGCCACAACAACAATATATTCAAAATGCCAACATTTATACATAGGATAAACAATCAAACAAATGGATGAATGGACAGCGACATATATATATATATATATATATATATATATATATATATATATATATATATATATATATGGACAGAAAATCTCTTCGGAATTTTATGTAGACATGAGAGAAAATTCTCAAACAATAGCAGCATAACGAAAACATTACAGCCACCTAAATTATTTAAAATAATGATATACATAATTGTGCAATATTGAGAAAAGGTGACAACATGGAAAGAGAAAAATGACAAAACATCTACAATATACTAATTACAGAAAGAAGGTATACAAAAATGCAATGTAGACTACAGAACCCAGAAGTACCATTCGAGAACATATAAAAAAGAAATAAGATCAACAGTACAACAAAGCTACATGTACACTTATTTACATAATGAATGGCTTACTGGTGAAATGGCATTTTGAAGACATAATCAGGTTCATACCATTATGCCCATTATAAACAACCACACAATTTCCAAATATCACATAATGATAAAATGTAGAGAAACAACGATATATAGGAATACAATAATAAACACTCTATTCGGTGGATACAGTAAGGTAATGGACAAAAAAATCAAAATGCTTATACAAGTGACAGATATAATGACCCTATACACTGAGAAGTTGTTTAATGCATTAAATAATAATAATAATAATAATAATAATAATAATAATAATAATAATAAAACTAGTCAATTACAAAGGATTTCTCTATACCTAGGCACAGAAACGCTGAAATAATAATAATAATAATAATAATAATAATAATAATAATAATAATAATAATAATAGTAATAATAAATAAATAAATAAATAAATTAGTGACTTTGTCTGCCTGGAAGGGGGAGGGGGAGCAAGAGGAGAGAGATAGGGGGTAGTTTCCATAACCGAACCGACCTTTCTCCTGCTTATCCCCATCTCTTGTAAAGAGAGAGAGACCGAGTTACTAAAACTCTAACAATGCTAGAAAGGCGAACTTGCATAAGCTAACATTATCACTAACAATTTTAAGTACAGGAAAGGAATAACCCAGAGGAGAGAGACGTGTGCGACCCTAGAAAGGATGCAATGAAGGGGTATTGGCAAATCTAAGTGGCTAAAGCGAGGTAGCACGTATCACTCTGGAGTTCCTGAAAAAAAAACAAAAAAAAAAAAAAAACAGGGGGTGGGGTGCACAAGAGCAATAACATGGCAAAAACAATAAAACAAGGGGATAAAAAACAAATAAAACGCTATTAAAATATGAATATTCATAGGTTACTGCATTTGTATTGGAAAATATGAACGAGTTTTTCGGATGGAAATACTGCACGACCTTGGGAGTGCAGTATATCCATCCGACTAAACGAGTTCAAATTTTCCAATACAAAAGCAGTAACAACTGTCCCAATACTCATTTTCTTATACTACCTAAGGACTTAATTATATAAAAAACCACTACAAGAAACAAAGTAACTGAATGTTTGCCGTATTGCAAACTAAATACACAAGCGTAGATTCATCATTACACAACAACATTATTAATGCGCACATAATTCCGCCCAGATAAATTTGAACTTGGTCGCGCGCTAGACATAAGTTTCGAAAGAAAATGGCGTTTTGGTCTACTTAAAATTGAAATTTAGAATCATATTGTGAATGAATGCGCATTGCAACAACTTTTTCATTCGATCTGGAATGAATAGATTTTGGTATTTTTGTCGATTCTAAGAAATTTCGTGATTATGGGCTGGATTTATCTGTGACAATTCTACATGAAGTACATTGGGTTACAGCAGCGAGGAGCAGCTTGTTGACATCTGCAAGCGTGTTTCTGTTCTGTCATTGAATGTTTGAAATCATAATGTGGGGAAACATATGAAGTCTTTTAATTGCATTTATCAAAGAGACGCTATGGAATGCAATGTTTATTTCATTTTGAGTGCAATAAGGAGGATGTAATTGCACTTGGAATGTAGTCGAAATTACATTACAATTTAGAAATGTGTAATCAAGCTTGAGAACCCGTGACATGGCTTATGTAATTCGGATTTGCAGAACTAAGAAAGTACATTGTAAGTATATTTTTTGCCATTCTTATTACCAGCTAAAGAAGACAGTTTGTGCCTTGTCACTTGCATGCTATTTGTAGGGACCCTGTCTGGCGTCTTTTGCTAGCCTAAATGCGAAACATTGTATCAAGAAAGTGAACGCGGAATGTGTCAAAGCAGCTGGTATGTAGCAGTCCACGAAACATCTGCTTTAGTTCATTCAGAAACAAATTTAATCAACCAAAACGTAAAGGGCCTACTACGTGAGTGTACATGATTTGTTTATAAAGTAGTTCCTAATACACTATTGGGCACAGGTGTCACGTACGTGAGTTCAATATGAAGTGGCGTGAGTGCAATATCGGAAAATATTGCACGATTCTGACAATGTATAGTTAACAGAGAAAAAATGAGCATATAATAAATTTCAATTATTCACCACTTTGTTGCGGAAACTCCCTCGGCTACACTACCCCGAGTCTCATTATCCCGTGTTCTTTAGGATAGGTCCTTGTATACCTTGCTGAATCTCTTTGAGGACTGGCGCTCCAGAGTGCGACGGATTTCTACCCCAGCGGGAAACCGTCTTATTCCTGGCTTCTTGTCGCCGACTGGATCGCCGACTGTGTCGCTGAATTGGTCGTCGAGTCGCCGACTGGGTCGCCAATTTGGTCGCACAGTCGCTCAGTCGCCGACTGGGTCGCAGAGTCGCTGATTTGGTCGTGTTCGCGTCGTTACTCCATCGATCGAGAGAGAGTGCAAAATAATGGGAGAATATCTTCAGTTTAAAATGCGTATTGCCTTTAAGATTTCAGCGTTTCTTGGACGAGCCTTGTAGCCCTTATATCCTATCGACGAAAGACCTTGTCCCTACACTTTTTAAATTCCTCGGACTGGCCCTTTCCTGTCCGGCGAACTACGACCAAATGTGGTTATACTGGTTCACTTGAAAGGGAACGTCTACACGCAACACCGCTAAATAATTCACAACCATTGCAGCCACTGCTGGCACGTATACCCAGGCGGAATCACGTGACCCAAAAACTATGACGCTAGACGGTGCTACAAAGCCCGCTAACATTTAAAATCAAACATAAACTTTAACGAAATTAGTTGATACGAAACGAAATTTACTGCACATGGGTTTTCTCAATACAATATTTCAATAGATAAAGAAGAGTATGAGGAACAAGGAGAGCCACTGGGATGAAAATAGATGGGGATATCAGTCCAATAATGATTTGGTAGCCAAGAGGCACCCATCTGTCACTGTCACATGTTACCTTGGAATATTCAGACTCATGACAATTTAATTTTGTTTGCCAGATAACCTTTTAAAAATAAAAGATAAACTCAAAGAATCTGACACATTAAAAGCCGATCTATGCAAATATACAGGGATATTGCAAGCAACACAAAGTAGCATAAATACATGTAGCATACACAGGCCAAAGAGGGATCCATAGCAAGGATCACTGTAAACAATTAGGCGAGGAAACCAGGTGATAGACTAATATCTATAGGAGGGTAGTACGAACCTGTAGAAGCTTGAGTCCCGGATACGGAAAGGAAAGGAATCTTGCGAAAGTAGTACGTATGTATCCAGAAAGCACCATTTAATTTGAACCCTTACCAAAATTGAATTAAATTTAATCTAAATTCCTTTTGATATTTTTAATGAAAAAAAACCCAGAAAAAAACAACCCCCCAACCCCCCAACCCAGCAACAAAAGACAAAACTGGAAAATAAACAAACAAACAAACAATAATTTAATATTTTCGTAATCAACGGGGATCTCATGGAAAATCGCTAGCTTTTGCTAGCTAGAGAAAGGAGAGGGATCCACACAAATAAAATGGACTAGACTTCATAATTACTAAGTATTTATTTTATATAGTGACCTGGATGTGTATGCAGTTCCCACAAGAATTAGGCAAACTATTAAATTTAATGGGCATGAATAATATATGTATTATACATGGTATCATTCTAACCAACATCACCATTACTTTTATCACTACTACTACTACTACTACTACTACTACTACTACTACTAATAAAGACAGACACAGTATTAGCAGCAGCAATTTGTAGCATCAAGGACAGACAGAGCAAGATGAATAGAATACTCATATTTAATATACCATGTTATTATTATTATTATTATTATTATTATTATTATTGCTAATGTAATTTATTTGCTTTTCCGTTATTTTCATTTCTGTTTTATTACCTGATCATTTTCAGTTCAAGCGAGAAAATATCTGCCATAACTAAATCAATAAATAAATGGTAACAAAGTCCTGGATATCATTCAAGGCCAAGCTTAGTTACTCTCAGATATTTTACTTAAATAATAAATAAGTTCGCAACGTTCTAAGAGCACGCAGTATAAAGAGTACATTAATCTTCTGACATGTGTTGAACAACATCAGCAATATTATGCCAAAATGATTGTCCTTCTCAGGTAAATCTTTGATCTTGAGCTTTGAATTTTTGACTTCAGCATCAGTATTTTTCTTTTTTTTTTCAAGGGAAAATAATTTAACATGGAATAGTCTGCCAAAAGTTTATTGTCCAAAACCACATTATTGTAGGAAAATTTGAATGAATAGATACGGAAAGATTTATTTTCGGCCGGGTGGGGGGAGGGAAATATATCTGATTTTGAACATATTTATTGGAATATTGTTTTAGGGGAGGGATGCAAAATCTCTGATATTAAACAGACATGAAAATATCTCTGATTTTAAACAAATATGGAAATATTATTGTTGGCGACGGGAGCAATATCTCTGATTTTAAGTTCGGGAAGCTCCTTTCGTGGATGGGGACATTATCTCTTATTTTAAACAGATATGGAAACCTAAGGATTGGGGGAGGGTGCAATGTCTCTGATTTTATATGTCGAAAGGTTATTTTTGGGGGAGGGGCAATGTTAATGATTGTAAACATGGAAAGGTTATTTTTGGTGAGGGGGAAAATATTTAAAGTAAAAACAGATACAGAATTTGCTGAGCCTGATTGCTTCTTATCAGGGAAACATAACCTAGCTCGTATGTATTCGGTTTATTGTTAAACAAACTTCTTTGTCTTCACTGGAATATATAATTCACACTTCAGCTTCAAGATGAAACTGGATTATCCTCTGTTCCATCTAATCCGGTGCTCTTTAAAAACAAATATCATAGCACATTAAGAAACCAAATTTCATCACAGTATCAGCCATGGTGTAAGTTTAATCATCCCACTTTAATTACAGTTTTTAGATTACAACGTGTACAACAATTTACATACACACAGCGAATTCGTCTAGTATAACGTACTGGTCATTTAGTTGAGGAGGGATGGGGGCGTCACGATTTACCACAATCTACCACAATCCACCACAGTCTACTACAATCCGCTACAATCTACCACAGTCTAACACAATCCACTACAATTTACTACAATAAATCTAAGAAAAGACATAAATCGACCACAATCTTCTATAATCAAGATTGAAAATAGCACAGTCGACAAGAATATACCACAATCCACTGCAATCTACCAAAATCCACTGCAATCTACTACTATCAAGCGTGAAAAGGCCACAATAGACCAGCATATACCAATAAGTATATTATTTTTATTATTATAATTCGTACGATCTACTACATGTTATGTATATGTAATTTAATTACTTGTGAGTTAGTTTTAAATTCTTTTTTATTTTATTTTTATTTCATTACATGTTATTATAATGATAACTTTATTCACTGGATTAGACATTTTTTCAAGAAAATTCAGTTCATTTCTGTTAAACCTGACAAATAAGCATTAGTAGAAACATTGTATCTTTTGGTGACCTAGATTCGGAGCCAATTTCAAGTTTGGTGTAAATAACTTTTTTATTTTTAGTAGGATTAGTTCAGTACAGTACGTGATGGTCGGCATGTAATGTTTCTAGGCCGCTTGAAAAAAAAGTGATCACATGACCCATACGGGTATCTTTTCTTCGTAGTAGTTAGGCTTAAAACTCACGTTATTATTATGATTTTGGCTAGTCTTGCATTTAACCTTTGGAGCTCAAAGGTGTTTTTGTTGTGACCAGTTTGAGTTAATTTTTTATTTTATTCAATTCAAAGTAATTTATTTTCCCTGGAAATTACTACTGCTCATCAGAATTCTTGGACAAAAGCATTTATTGGAAATTATTCGGAATTCCAAACTTTAATATTATTCTTGTGATTCAACAAGAAACTGTTGACTCATCAGGACAAAGCAGGTTATCGAAGACGTCATCGCCTTCCATCTTGGAACTTCATCAGGATTCGAACTGTGATTCACTTAGGACCTTTTATTGATAGGACTTATATTTATTAATTCTAGGATTAATTTTGGATTAGTTTCATAAACCGTAAGTCCTTTTTCATATTTTTACCTTGTTTTCTAGGGAAATAAATTATTTTGTTAAATTTTACAAAGCTTGTTGGCTTCACTCCTTCGTTTGTTACTTTTGTACGAGCCTAGACATGTAACAAAGAAAAGTGGGGTCTCGTCCTTTTGATATATGAATTTTGGAAAAAATATTTTAGAAAATTGTTTTTGAAATTCAAATTCCCCAAGTTTTCAGAATTTTTTTAAATCCCAAGTATTATTTCAAATTCTGTTTGAAATCTTTAGTGAAATCAACAGGCTTTTTCACAATGTCATCAAAAGTGGGGATCTTTCTTTCAACCTACTCAGGAGCAGTTGGATTGTTTGAAAAAATGATGAATTGCTTGAACTTGTCAGAAAATATGATCTTTCTGAGGCAAAAACTTCTTTAACGAAGCAAGAAATAAAAAACATTTTGATCCAGTATTTGGTAGAAAAGAATGTTTTGGATAAAAGTGATTTGGTTTCGATCAGTAAGTATGTATCAGACTCTGACATAAAAGTAAAGGAATTAAAATTAAAATACAAGATGGAATTAGAGTTAAGGAAGCTGGAACTTCAGAAAGTTAAAGAAGAAAAACAAATACAGTTGAAATTTGAGAAAGAGGAGAGAGAGAGAGATACAGGAATAGAGAAAGAAAACAAATGCAGATGCAACTGGAGAAAGAGAAAGAACAAATGCATTTACAGAAAGAAGGGAAACAAATGCAGTTGCAATTTGAGAAAAAGTAGAGAGATAGACAGGAGAAAGAGAGAAAGATAAACAAAATCAGTTACAATTTGAGAGAGAGAGAGAGAGAGAGAGAGAGAGAGAGAGAGAGAGAGAGAGAGAGAGAGAGAGAGAGAGAGAGATGCAAATGCAAATAGAGA
>JAECUM010044152.1:0-12711 GCA_016617855.1 Megalonaias nervosa | reverse complement strand
GTCCCCGGGCGCTAAGTACCCTCGCTACGCCACTGCAATTCAGGCCAATAAGTACAAAAGCTATTTGTTGAGTTTTCCAGAAATAAGAGCCAAAAAACAACAACAACCAACCCCCCCCCCCCCTCCAAAAAAAAAAACTCCAGTGCAGTTGCTCAGAATATTACATGGAACATCTAAGTATAGAAATCAAATCAGCTTGGGATAAACTTCAGATGATCGTGCAATCTTGTGATCACTACACTGTAAAGAAACAAGAGTAAACTACCGGAAATAAAATAATTTTCAACAGTTTTAAATCATTCCAAAAGACCATTAATTAACACAATATGAATACGCTATGAATATGAAGACATATGTAACTGCATCGTGTCATCAATAATCATGTAGCAGCAGAGGAGGTGAACAGACCATTTTTGTTCGAGACCTTATTTATGAAAAATAAGCCTTCCTACGAAAAGGAAATCTTAAGGTCAATAACGTTAAACCACAACCTCTAACTAGTTAGCTCATTTTGTTACTTTTCTCTGACGCGCGTTTTCATTTTTAGGAATGTTTCGTTTACGCGCTGGTCACTCAACGCTGGTCGTTCACCCCCTCTGCTGCTGTAAATTAAACAGCCATTATAAATATTATCAATAATGATTGGAGAACCACACTCAGCTAGATTAGCTCGAGAGCGACTAGATGCAATCAAAGAATATTTACCTGTTCGTGATTTAGTCAAACAACAACTACAAGCTCGTCAGGAGTCTCAGGTGGAATTTGCAGAAGGTGCAGAACAATTATTTAAACCGATTGTCGAACCAACAAAGAAAATTGTTACAGCAACTGAGGCAACACAAAGAGCTCTTGAAACATTACCTGTTGGTATTGCTGGCAGTATTCAAGCAGCTCAGCCTGGGACTCAACCACAACTACAACAACAACAACCACAGCCACAACCACAACCACAACAACAACCACAACAACAACCAAAACCACGAACCAGAACTAAGATAATAGATAAATTTACACCTGAAGGTATTGCTGCTATCAAGGACCTAGATAAATTATTCGATATTGCCGCGTTTGGATATGATGAAAGACAAAAATATGTAAAACCAGAACATGTTAAATCTCTAAAACGTGCTGATTGGATCAAGGATTTATATCGCGTTGTTACTGGTATTCCAGAAATTAGATCTAATGAAGATATTATTAATTTTAAAAAAACACTTGCAGAACAAGTTCAACAATTTCCACAATTACTTCGTAATTATCCACAACCACAACAATCACCACGATTACTACCACCACTACCACAACAATTTGAATTACTATCACCACAACAACGAGAACAACAACGAGAACAACTACGACAAGAAATGATGGAACGAATGAAATTACCACGACAACCAGTCAAAATAACAGAGGAAGAATATCAAGATCCTGGCGCAACTGGAAGTGTTTTAGGAAGTGGCCTTATTACTTGTCCCAATAACGTCCTTGCTGATGTTGATCGACTAGAAATTCTCATTGGAGGAAAACGAGCTGGCAATAATTCCCCAGAAATCATTAATGAAGCAGCTGATATTTGTCAACGATTACTTACAGGTGGTGTTATGGATATTGGTGTTTATATCGGTCCCTTATTAATGAAATTAGTGACGATTATCATAGTGACTAAGTATGTAATTAGATGCAATTAGTGACAAAATCACTTAATAATAATATGATCATACACAATACTCATAGACCAACCATGGTCAGGGTAATAAATTCACGATTACCAGTATACAAAACAACCTACGGAGATGGACTAGGTGATGTTGTTCAAGGTCTATTTAGAATGATAGCCCCAAAAGCAATACCGCTTGCAAAGCAACTAGGAATGAAAGCTATTGATGTTGTTCGTGAAAAAGGTATTGGTGCAGTTGGTGATGTTGCTAGCAAAGCATTCTCAGCAATCAAGGATAGACTAGCGCGATTAATACGACGAAAACCTCAACCAGTGAAACTGGCCAGCACTGAAGTGATGCCCGCAAATGTCAGTAAAATAATAAATCAAGCTGCTAATCAAAAACTAGCAGAGTTGGCTACCAACACTAATGTTGGGTTAGAAAAAGAAAAAAATATAACCGCTAGTCTGATAGCAGGAAGCGGTCTTCGTGTTAGACGAAGACGATAATAATAAATATGTTCAAGCGTATATCTGATCCCGCGTTTGACATGGACGCACCAGTTTTAAAAGATGAATCTGTGCGCGATTATCAATATTATTCTTATGACGCACGTGTACCTGACGAGCGTGGAAGAATTGAGATACAAGTTCAAGATACAAGCAGATATTTCTTACCCGCTGAAGCATTTATCGAGGTTGAAGGTGAAATTCTAAAACAGATAATACTGAATACGACGCTGATGTTAGCGTTGGTTTTGTCAATAATGGTATTATGGCGTTATTTAAAGGTGCAGCATATATCATTGATGGACGAGAGATTGAGATCTGTCATGAATATGTTGAGGTTGCCACGACGATACTTGCTCTTGCGCGATATAGCGATGATTACTCAAGATCAGCTGGTCCATCAATGATGTTTGCAAAGGATACTTCTAATTCTCCAGAGTACCAACAGTATGATATAGGACGACCAAGAAATTTTGCTAGAAACGCCGACGCGGATGTACAAAGTATGATTATTAATGTAGATCCAGATTTTAACGTAGGATTTAGATCACGTCGAGCAATGTTAAGCGGTGCAAGGAGAAGATTTTCATGTGCAATTCCATTATCACATATATTTGGATTTTGTAGAAATGTTAGAAAAGTTGTTTTTGGAGCCAAGCATACAGTTGTACTTGTAAGAAAAGGTACCGACGATGATGCAATATGGCGACCCGCTGGTGATGCTGGTAAAGTAAATTTAACAAAACTTTCTTTATGGATGCCAGTAATGACTCCAACAATACCTGAAGAAGAACACCTGCTTTCTTTTATGAGTCAAGGTAGTAAATCAATGTTATCATGGTTGACAATGACCACAGATGCTGTACAAAGTACAGTTAATGGTTTATTTACATGGCAAATAGCATCACAGCAAGGTGTTTCTGCACCAAGGCATATATTTATTGCTTTCCAAGACGCTGCACGAGTAAATAATCAACATCACAGTATAATGATATTTGATCAACTCGGTGTTTCTGAGGTTTCTTTAAGGATAAATGGACATCAAGAACCAGCTGAAGATATTTTATTGAATTTTGAGTTAAATCATGTAGCACGTGCTTATCATCGATTAATGACATTCATGGGGCGTGATCAGAATATTGATTCTGGTTTACAAATATCACAGTTAGATTTTACAACATTATATCCGATTTATTACTTTTCGCTGGAACATTTAGATTTAACCAGACAATCCGTAGTTGACATACATTTTCGAGCTCGCGTAGAACGAGGAGCTATTGCTAATTACAGAGCTGTCGCTGTCATACTCAGCGATAAATCAATGTTACTTGAAGGTGTTGGTGGACGAATGAGATTTATTGATGCCCCAGTAGAAAACATGTAATTAGATCACTCATAATAATTATAAATGTCATATCTAGTTAATGTCAGTCTGACTCCTGGTCAGATTAAAACGCTACAATCATCATCAAAAAATAATTGTGCGGCAAAAATATCACTAAAGCGAGAACAAATCGCAGGTGGTCCAAATAAGCTATCATTATCAGAACGCCAGCATAGGCATTTCAATGAAGCAAAAAAATTAAATAAAGGTATAAAACTTAATCTTTCTGCGAGTGTCATTAAAGACATAGTTAAAACGGGTGGTATATTTCCACTTCTTGCCGCGTTACCAGCAATAATAGCCGCTGCAGCCCCAGCTGTTGCAAAAGCAGCTGCATTAGGCGCTGTTGGAACCGCTGCTGGAATGGAGTTAAAGAAAGCAACGGGTCAAGGAATTATGCACGCAGAAAACTTAAAAAAAAGATCACGGGCAAAACAACACGGAAGACGTCTAAGAGCACCAAACGTGCCACAGCCGGGCCGTCTAAGATTATCAGGCCCAGCATACGGTCGCGGTCTAAGACTTCCAGGGACCCCATATTCATGGTACGGAAAAGGTCTAAGACTGCCCCGGTGACTTCGTCATCGAGTTCGATGATTCTTCCTATGTCTAATTTTGATTTACTTAATGCTGCTAAGCAACTGAATATAAAAAACTTTAGAGGAGTTTTTATGCGTGATCAATTACCTACCGTTGCAATGCAACATGAAACTGGTATTATTAATCTTGATAAAAACTCTGGCCCAGGCACTCATTGGGTGGCATATACAATTGATCCACGTGGAATTATTTATTTTGATTCATATGGACTGGCACCACCAAAAGAATTTTTAAAATATGTTAGCACAGTACGAAGTACTGCTATGCAAAGTAAGAATTCGATGCGTTCTAAGATCTGGTATTCAACATTACCAACACAAAAATTAACGGATCCGCCAATATGTGGTCGAGAAGTACTCGCTGTACTTTTTGCTGCATCAAAATCAACAACGCCACCTCATAAAGTCGTGCATGAATATACTACGTTGTCACACTTAAACAGATATTAGTAAATATAATGGTAGATATTTATGGAAGATCTTCTCGCAAAGCTCAGCAGCAAGTCGATTTATCTAAATATGAAACTCTTGATCAGCTCAGAAATGAAATCAATGATTTATTAAATATCACAAGTGTGGATCAAAATGAAGTCGTTGTTTTTCAGGATAAACAAGGACGATTAAAGACAAGTAATATACAACTGTTAGATGTTCTTATACGAATTCCCACCGCGGTTATTAATAATATCGTTACTTTTGCTGATCAAGGTAAAATACAAGATTCCGGTAAGTCAGTTAACGATTTTATCAAGCGAGCTGGTGATTCATTCACGGGTAACATTATCATGAATCGAAATAAAATTATAGACCTTGGAAACCCAACCGCAGATACAGATGCAGATGCAGCAACAAAAAAATAAGTCGATGATCAAGAATCTAAGACGTATTAGTCAGCGGTGGTATAATGCGTGCATTTCTCAACATGAATAATAATGGTATTAATAATCTTAGAACACCAGAATCAGATTTCGACGCTGCAACGAAGAAGTATGTAGACGATAAGGAAATTCCTATGACAACTTCATTAGCTACAATCAATGATGAAATGACTACACTCAATGCTAATTTTACTAATCATGTACAAACGTTCCTGAATTTTCGTCGAAATATAAACAGATCTATTATTGATTTTTTTGGAAGTCCACCAAATGTTGACATAAAACTTGCTGACATTAACATAAAATTAAACGATATTATTAACGGAATTCCTAATATTGTTCAAAAAACTAATTTGATTAAAATTCCACACGGACAAATTAAAAATATCGTGTACACAGTAGCATCAGGATCATCAACATGGACACCGCAAAATAACACTCTCGAACATACCGCAGAAGTAACTGGGTTATACAGGCTATCCGTGTACGGTTTGGAAATTACTGCGGCCACTTCATCATCACCGAATGTACATTATAATCCTCTACTGGTGAAGTTAAATAAGAACATCAAAGAAACGTTTACGTTGACATCAACGGAAATGCCCCTGAGACGTTACTGGTGGTGTCTGGAATTCGTAGCTGAAACCCTCAATTAATTACTTAATTAAATGACGTTGTCATTGTATAATGAATCAAGTGACGGAGTCACTTATCGACGTTCAACGTCACAGATATAATCAAGTATGTGAGTGTCAAAAGAAACTAAAAAATATCATCGACGATTATACAGTAAAAGTAAAAAAATATCGCAGACGTGTGGTTGTTATTGATATAATTGTTTACTCAGTTTCTGCTGTTATTGCTGGAACCGGATTATTATTATCAACAATAACAATGACAGCACCTGCAGTGGTAACAATTGTCGCTTCAACTTCAACGATTATCGCAGGCATTCTCAGTATTGTCGCTAAGAAGATATCTACATGTACAAATGATTAATTACACGAGTATATAAAAAAACTACACACAGTAACAACATCTTATTCTAAACTATCATCGTATCTTTCGGCGTACCTCAGCGATGGTAAAATATCTGATGAGGAGTTCGCAACGATAATGAAAACCTACAATGAAGCATTTAGAATCGCTAGCGATTCTAGTAATAAAGTAACTTGTGATAAAGTGGAAGATTGAATTCCCGAGAGAGAACGCAATGCGTTCTATTAAAATAATAATTAAATAACGGAGTATTTTAAATAATGTCAGCATTAGAACTATTACAACAGATCGTCACTAATACGACGCCGTAAAAACTACTATGATATCATTAAGTTCGACCAATCCTGAATTTAGCGTTAACTTTCCAACTGCAATTCCAGCAAGTAAAATAGCATTAGCACAATTACGAGTTTATTATAGCTGGCCAAATATCAGGTCAAAATCGTTTGGTGGACTACCAGCAAACAATTCACTTGTATTTGCAAATAAGAATAAACCTGATGGAACTCATGATTGGCAAGTTGTTGGAATTTCAACGGGCAGTTATCAAATAGAACAGATTAATGATGAGTTCCAACGCAGAATTAAATCTATTACAGGAAAAGAATCCAAAATAGCAATCACTGTTTACGAACCAACATTATCAGCGGCGATTGAAATAAATTCCCCTGATTATGTTGTAGATATTTATCAAAGTTCAATCAGATCTGTGTTAGGATGGCCTGATGTTCCTCCCCCAGACCAAAGGTCAAATGGAATTCCAGAACCAGTGCGGGAAGAATTTAAAACAAGCGAAAATAAATATATAAAAAATCCAGAATATCTAAGTAAATTTCCGTGGGTACCCGCTGATCGATTAGAATATAATCAAGAGCTCTATGGTAAAAAATTATATATTAGAAGAAGACACTTATATAAATCTGTTAATAGAGAAATTCACATTAATGAAGAAAATTTAAAATTATGGTCCGACCCAATTAAACTCGAGTACGAACAATCAGTTAATAAACTACTAAATTTATTTTCTTCTTTATTACAATATTACAGCGAAGATGTAAAACAACAGATAATTGAAACAATAAAACATTTAAACATTATTGTGATAGATTTAAGACTTATCAATGATATAATTTTACACGCTGTAAGAGAGCGTAGGGGTGTTATAAATTTTGATGATAGTGATTCTATTTTAGACTGGGATATGTTGAAATATTTGTTTATTAAACATTACAAAATAACAGAAGAACAATTAAAAACATTTATAATACCAGGATTTGACAATACCGATATGGAAAAATCAATCACTGACCTTATTAACGAATATTTTCCAAAAATACTTGAATCATGGAAAAAAATAGCCCCACCACCGGTTATTCTTAAACATAATAACGATCATACGGTGGAGGCTGTCATATAACACCTGGTATTGTTAATATAACATCAACGATAGCAGTCATTCTAGTATGTGATGTAATTGATGGCAGCTATCAAGTAGATCTTTCAAAGTCTAGCCACCGCTGTGGCACTGCGGAGCAAGGATATATATTATATTCATTCAGTCCTCATACGCCACCCGGGTGGTTAATTGTATCTGAACCAATTAACCCTGTTTATCTACGTGTACATAATCCGTTATTATGGAGGATACATTTCAAACTTACAGACCAAATAGGACGTATTTTGGATTTGCAAAATGAGGTTTTAAGTATTAATCTATATGTGAGATCATAGAGCGTTATATCGCAAAACAAAAAAACAAAAAAAAAAAAAAAAAAAAAATATCCGAATCTAACTCGGATCAGAATAATTTTTTTTTACTGGGGTAAATCGTAATTATCAGAATAAAATATTATAAATAAACTGTCAATTTTGCCAGGGATTTTGTTTAGCCATTATCACATTAACTCCACCTTCACTTTCATTTTCACAATGCTCTCTTAACTGTCTTATACAAAAGTTCACAATCTTTTTCTGTTCGTATTCATGAAATAATTCTAACTTAATTTTATCAATAGCTTGTGAGAGAGGTACAAACAGCTTTGCCTGATTATCTGTAACTGTTGCCAGCAACTGTAACATTGCCTGCTGGATAAACGTCATGAATTTATAATCAGATGGCAAAGTGTATCTGTTCTCCAATTTCCGTTGTTCTAATGATTCAAAATAACACAGAATTTTTTCAGGATTAAGATTATCAGATATATTTATACCGTTATGTTGTAATTTTTTAATAGCAGAAATAATAACGTTAATATTTTCGGAATTCATTATATTATAAATGTTTGTTTAATATAAAAATAAATCAGAATAATATTAATAAAATAAAAATAATAGTCCTTAAGGACTGTTTCAAGATGATCATATACATATGATTATGATTATATACATATGATTATATACATATGATTATATCTTAATTAAGGATAACCCCATGTGACCCCCTAGGTTGCCAAACAACATCCTAGCAGGATCAGAGGTCACATATAAACTTAATTCTAAGAACTTAACTAACTTATCCTAGGACAGCACGTTTTAACCCCATGTGACCCCCTAAGTTGTCAAACAACATCCTAGCAGGATCAGAGGTCACATATAAACTTAATTCTAAGAACTTAACTAACTTATCCTAGGACAGCACAGTTTAACCCCATGTGACCCCCTAAGTTGTCAAACAACATCCTAGCAGGATCAGAGGTCACATATAAACTTAATTCTAAGAACTTAACTAACTTATCCTAGGACAGCACAGTTACATATAAACTTAATTCTAAGAACTTAACTAACTTATCCTAGGACAGCACAGTTACAAATAAACTTAATTCTAAGAACTTAACTAACTTATCCTAGGACAGCACAGTTACATATAAACTTATCTTAAAGACAATACTACGGGCCTTCTCTACGTTCAATACAAATTTGCACACTCCCCCAATACATATAAACTTATCTTAAAGACAATACTACGGGCCTTCTCTACGTTCAATACAAATTTGCACACTCCCCCAATAATCAACCCAGGGAGTGCAAAATTGCACCCACCAAGTGACATGGTGGGAGAGTGTACAAATTTTCTATTGAAACATAGACGGGCTGGCTGACGCCCCCACTAAAGAAGAGGATTTTGGCATAATATCGCATTTCGCCCGACAGTTTGCCGGTCACGAGAATCGAACCACGGACCTTGAGTACGAAAATCCAGCGCGTTAGCAATCGGCCACCGGACTTCAACATATATATAATGAAAATATTATTATATAGCTAGCGCGCAAGTATACAGAATAAAATCACAATTTATTGTAAAATGTATTGTGGGTTTCTTAATAAAATCACAATTATTGTAAAATGTAGTGTGGATTTCTTAAGAAAATCACAATTATTGTAAAATGTGAATTTATTTTCAGTTTCCAAATACTTGGAGAAACTACATACACAAAACCCACATTTCTGCCGAGTTAAAAGTCTGTATTAATCAGACGTTGCTAAGGATACTAAAATAATCGATAGTTATATAAACACTCATGCCATACTCATTTCTAAAAATAACCTCATGTATACAGTTCACTGCTGAGATATATTAGCCGATATAATCTAACACAGACAATATGTGACTCAGGTTATCGGATTAGCTTGTTCTTATTAAATGTGTTTCTGTGTAATAGTAACACAAATTAGCTACATTCAATGGACTTCTTGGAAACATTAGTGTCCTATGGGACATTCAAACTGTATAAATCTCTATTGTTGTGTTACACATGTATTTTGAAGACAAATGGATTTTGCTGCTGACTAGTGTACACACAATTACATATCATTTTTATGAACGATATATTTATTTATGGACGAAATAACAAAGGAAAGATATATCAATACTTACTCAAAACAATGTGTGATCCATTTTGACCAAAATTCACAATATATTGCTGTCATTAGTACAACAAGTACGACAACTGCAAGATTTACTAAGTTATGCTTGACGGAGTTGTCTCGCTTAATTATCTGATACCATAGGAACATACGCGAATTTGACTTTTCGTCCAAACCTTATTGAAAAAGCAGATTTTGTGATATTATCTGCCACGCATTTTACTGACGGTGATACTATGTTAAAATATTTACCTGCAGAATTAATTGATTTAAATATAATTTCTTGGCCAGTCGCTGTATTTACAGATTTAACAGCCCTTGCCTATCGTGCGCCGCCAGAATTTCCGGACTTGCAATTTTGACTTTGTGTAACAATTCGCAAGTTATCAAGCGAGTTATCAAGTTTATCACCACTGATGTGATCGATTACAAGTCCATCTTTAATGACCCCATAAAAACATTCGTAGATGAATCTATGTGAGAAATAATTTTTATTCCCACTGGTGTCAAATATAAAATAACCAAATTTATCAACACTACCGACTGGTTTCTTTAATCTACAGTGCCTAATTACACCATCACGAGATACTTCATAATTTGTAATGATTGGATGCGTTACAAACTCATTTTGCTCCATTTATATACTAATATTATTTGTTTAAATCATTATTTTGAAACTCTAGCGAGATAATCTTCTTCGGTTTTTATAGGAGATTCAGAAGATGTTTGTTTTTGTTATCGTAATATCGTTTCAGCTCTCTGTATTTTTTACCACCACATTGCACACACAGTTGAGTTTTTGCTCTGACTCCAACACCACACCGCACACACGGTTTTGGTCCTAAACTACTATCTCTAACGCACTGCATGTGAAAACCGCAGAATTCATTTACGCATGCTTTGTGACAAGGAGAAGTATATCCGATCATAAGCCAATTACATTGGTTATTTGTTTGAATCATATACAAGAGATTAAAATTCAATTTAAATACATATTTGTCTTAATTATAATAATGCAGGAATTATCCGCAATTGAACATTCTGGAGCCAGATTTGATCTTGACAGACTGCCGAAATATAAATCTAGTTTTCCGATGCAAGATCTAGCTTTAACGAATAAAGATATAACAAAACGTATCCGTGAAGCCAAAAAGGAATTTCGCGACGATGGTGCGGCTCATGTGTAGCAGCAGGAAGGGTGAACCCTACAAATTGGTTTTGAGAAAGTTTTTCATAAAATAAAGGTTCCTACGGGGGCTGAAAAAAAATAATGTCAATAACGCTAAACCGAACCTTCTAACTTTATTATTACCATATAGTTTGAAAAAACGGATAATAAATAGTTTTGGGTTAGCTCATTTTTGTTATTTTATTTTTGACTTTTTTGTTTTTATTTTTATAATGCGTTTAGTTTACTTACCAGGTCAATTAATTTTTGTTGTTTTTCACCCTTCCTGCTGCTGTAAATTAAACAACTATTATAAATAACATTATTAATAATGGTCGTTATAGGCGAACCTGACTCTGCTAGATTAGCAAGAGAGCGATTAGAGGCAATTAGAAAATATTTACCTACCCGTGATGCAGTTAAACGACAATTACAAGAACGTCAGGAATCTCATGTTGAATTTGAAGAGGATACAAAACAATTGTTTAAACCTATTACAGAGACAACTAAACCTCTTCTTCCAGTATCTGAGAAAATTGCAGAGGCAACTGGAAAAATAGCAGAAAGAACTAAGAAAACAAAAAAGATTTACGAGGACTTCCAGCTGAAATAGCTGCTGCTCAACAAATGAAAGAAATACTTGAAGGTATTGATCAAGCTCGTGCTGAAATAGGCGATATAAAAGATCGTATACCGGAATCAGAAAAAGAACCAGAAGCAAGAGCCAGGGTTAATTTAGTTGATAAGTTTACTGAAGAATCTATTAATTTTATTAGAAAAGCCGAAGATTTAAAATTAATTGATATTGCTGCGAGAGGTTATTATAATCAAAAACAATTTTTAAAATCTGAATTCGTTGGTGATCCCGCAAATGAGGATACTTGGCACAAATGGATATATCGTATACGCTATAACGTTAATCAAGCTCGAAGCAACGATCCAAATTTTATTGACTATAAAAATAAGATAAATGACTATATTGCACAACAATTACCATAATCTCCAAAACCACAAAAACAACCACGATTTAAATTACCACGATCACCAGTGCTACCACCACTACCACAACAAGTATCACCACCACAACAACAACAATTGCCACACCTATTACCACCACTACCACCACAACAACAATCTCCAAAACAACAAAAACCAAGCAAAAAGGAAGAGGAGGAAGAAGAATATTGGCCGTCAGACACCTCTTCTGGCAACATAAGTGGAGGTGTATTTACTACTCATGGAAGAGGTCTTATTACATGTCCTAATAACGTCCTTGCCTATGTTGAACGACTAGAAATCCTCATCGGAGGAAAACGAGCTGGTAATAATTCTCCAGAGATAATTAATGAAACAGCTGATATTTGCAGACGGTTTTTTACAGGCGGTATCATGGAAGTTGATGTTTATCAGTCTCTTATTAATGAAATTGCCGATGACTACTACAGTAACTGAGTACGTAATTAAATATAATTACTATAATAAAATGATCGTACATAGTACTAAACGTGGACCAACCATGGTCAGGGTAATAAACTCACGATTACCAGTATACAAAACAACCTACGGAGATGGATTTGGTGATGTTGTTCAGGGTCTATTTAGAAGGATAGCCCCAAAAGCAATACCGATCGCAAAGCAACTGGGAATGAAAG
>JAECUM010044151.1:0-12139 GCA_016617855.1 Megalonaias nervosa | reverse complement strand
GTATCCTAACACCCACGGTGATTTTTCCATGTTCAATGCGCTCACAATAACATCACAGGCAACCAAAACAATGTCATTCAGTACAAGATTTTGTACTCGGACATTTTCAGCGTCTCCACCTGGTATTTCAACTTCAATATTCTGTCGTCGAGTATCTGCTGGGCGATAACATAATGGTACAGGTAGATCTGAAAACTTTTCTTTATGTAACGTAAATAATTTATTCTGTAGTTCATCACGAACTATCTTTCTACTCGCGACTATCAAATCAGCGGGATTCCATAAAATCCAAAAATCACTCATAGTTGTCTCTGGAATTACTTTACGCATTATCTCACATTGTATTTTATCTGGCTGTAGTCTGATTAATCTTTTAAATTCCTTCAGCGGTTTATCAATAGCTCTATGGTCATCATTTATTTCTTCATAATAATCTACCTTATTCTTTAGCCATTCATGTGGAGACTGTCCAACAAAGGGTGGTGGTTGACCATGATCGCCACACATAATCACAGCAGTATTCTTTGTCAATAACCATTCAAGAAATGTTTTTAGTGTTTCTAACGACACCGTGCATATCTCGTCCCATATGATATACTTAGGTATATATTTTTCACCCATCCGCGATGGAGTCCACGTATCTCCGCACCATCTAAAGAAACTGTGATATGTACATGATTTTACTCCTCGTTGCTTTATTTCTCTAGAAAGTTTATATGTAGGTGTCAAAACAATTATATCTGAGGTATTATTTATAAATAAGTTAATCGCACGAGTTGTTTTACCTGAACCTCCACACCCATTAAGATAAACGGTTTTATATCTAGATACAGGATCGTACACAGATGGTGCAGATGACTTTGATATTTGATTATTATTTTTGTAATATGTCTCCGCAATTTCAACATCTGCAGATTCAGAATAACTAAGTATATTTTCTTGTTTTATTCTCCACGTCCCCCATTCACCATTACCGAGTTTTAATAAATCCTTATATTTTTTATGTACATAAAATGAATCCGTAGCGACTCTGACAGCAGGACGAGGAAATTTATTTATCATCGATAGTAGGTTTATCGAAACATAAGCTAACATCGAAGATCTTAAATGAGTAAATTGTGGTGAGTCGCCATCAAGGTAGCTCACAATTGTACCTAGTTTGGTTCCATCTGATAAATAAGCATTACATCTGTTTATAAACGTATTTTTCTCCGTTGTATCAGCGATTATAAAATCTAGTTCAGCGTCGTCCATAATCAACCTTGTACACGTTCGTTTATAATCGTATGAACCACCTTGAGTAAATTTACCGATTATTTTTCTACCGAGATCCTTTGTAAATTTTTCATCATGCTCTTTCCTGCATTTATTTATTTTAATAATATAATCTTCATCAATGTCAGGGAATTCTTTCCTGGTATTATCGATATTAAATCTATCCGGTTCTGGTAACCAAACTTGCTTCTGTGAACTATACGATATAATCGCTTCAGTTACTCTCAACGATATTAAAAATCCAGCATCAAGCATATACCGCAATAGTACTATCGGAACCCAACATTTTTCTGAAAAATGTCTTCCAAACCAAGCATAAGTAATCGGATGGAGATTTTCTGCAAATTCGAATGATTCTACATGAGCAAATCCTGTTAGGTCAACATCTGGTCCTTCCATGGGAAGGGGTCCGTTTATTGCAACCCTGGTCATGTCATGTGTAGGATGTCCGAATCTCTTAAAGTATTTAGAACATACTCCATATCCAAGAAAACTCCCAGGATAACACGCTACCATATCAACCGAGATAACATCACTATGGTTATATTTGGTGTTCCACAACCCACCGTGACCATATTCTATACAACTTTTCTTGACATCTTCAAGGAATTCTGATCGTGTCGTTTTCCATGAATTTTTCTCCTGAGCGAAATGGGCAGCAACCGATGGTACGGTAAAACAGTTATTCAGTAATTGTCCAACTATGACATCATCTGAAGTATATTCACGCCAAAGGCGCTGCGCAAGATGTTCCATTTCCTCATGGAGAGATTCTGTACGATAAATATCACCATTGGGTCGTACAAATTGATCATAATGATTATATTCCGAACTCTGAAATAACCAAACAGACACAGGGTCACTTTTACTTATATTTCTGATAAAATCAAATATATCACCATCATAAAACTTAACTTTTCTATCTCGTGGAAATATCGTTGCAGCATTAGTCCATGCATGTGCATTATGATCAACGATTGTTATAGGGTTTCCATTTTTTATATATTTTGGTTCGTATAATATCTCTCCGGTTAGTGTTTTTACTGTTATTGGAAATCTTAATAACTTTTCTAGTTCAGCAACATCCTTAATAGATGCACCAGCATCTTTAACCGTTTCTGCCCATGTGTTTATTTTTTTATGTCTTAAATCTGTTAAGCCATTACCACGTATCGCATTTATGAAATGCTCTGTAACTCGTTCAGCTACGCAGTTTATTCTTGATATTTTCATCGGTTTGAGATCCGCAACATTAGGTTTATCATTTAGCGAATATATTCCATATACAACTGCAGTTGCTGGATAACTTTGTATATAGTAGGGTTTATCTATGCCAGTAAGTATTCCGGGTTTAGATTTATTACTCAAAAGAACAATATTACCCCCGGACTGCACACGGACTGGATCACGCTTATCACGAATAATCCAAATATCTTCTTCTGTATTTACAATAAATTTTATTAAAATAAAATATTTTTGATTATCAAGGTGATTAATAATTACTTTTCCTCGTTTGTCATTCATCATATTAGTAACATTTCCAACTCTGAATGTTGACCATGCATGAACTGCACCATCGTCACGAAATTCCTTTTTTGCTTCACGAATACGTTCGGTTACCGTTAATGCCAGATCCTGCATCGAAGTACTAAATTTATATTCTGATAGTCTGTCAAGGTCAAATCTAGCAGGGGAAGGTTCAATAACGGATAATTCCTCCATATTATAATTAGGGCAAGTATATATTTAATTGAACATTAATCTTTTGTATATGATTCAACCAAATCAATGCCACTGGTTAAAAATCGGTTATACGTCTCCGTGTAACAGAACATGCGTGACTGAATACTGTAGTTATCATATGCAATGTGTCAGAAATGGAAGTCTAGGACCAAAACCGTGTATTGTGTGTAGTGCTGGAGTGCGAGGAAAAACTCAATTGTGCGCGAAATGCGGTGGTAAAAAATACAGAGAACTAAAACGATATTATGATAAAAAATATAACGCTGACTCTCCTATAAAAACCGAAGAAGATTATTTGGCTAGATTTTCAAAAAAACAATGATTTAGACAAATAGTATTATATATAAATGGAACAAAATGAGTTTGTGTCACATCCAATCCTTACCAATTATGAAGCATCTCGTGATGGCGTGATTAGAAACTGCAGATTGAAAAAACCAGTAGGTAGTGTTACCAATACTGGTTATCTTAGATTTACTGTTAATGGCAAGAAAAAAAATTATTTATCTCATATATTTACCTACGAGTGTTTTTTTGGAATAATCAAGGATGGGCATGTGGTTGACCACATCAACGGCGATAAGCTTGATAATTCGATTTCTAATTTACGAGTTACTACACAGAGTCAAAATTGTAAATCCGGAAAAACAGGAAGGTGTAAATTATACAGAAAGAGAGCTATTAAATCTATAAATACAGAAACAGACCAAGAAATAACTTTCCCATCAATGAATACGGCGGCCAAATATTTTGACATAGCACCACAATCGGTACAATACGTGGCAGAAAATATACAGAAATCTTCCTTTTCCAAAAGATTTACACAAAAAATAAATTTTCAATACGTTTAGTCTACCGTATTTTTAATGATTACTTGATACCTACTGAAACATGGTTGGGATATAATATGAGGTATCTATGAGAGATACCTACGTTAATTTTCCCAAGGATTTTGTTTAGCCATAATTACAGTCACTGACTCTGTCAAGGGTCCACCTTCATCGCTCTCAGCATTGACAGAATCAGATAACATAATCTTTCTTAATTGCATTACACGATTATCCACAATCTTTTTTCTTTCGTACTCGTGAGACAGTTCGGATTTAATATTTTCGATCGAACGTGCAAGAGGTGCAAATAACTTTACCTGATTGTCGTTTACCATAGCTAATGATTCAAGCATGGATTGATAAATTAATTTTATAAATCTGTAGTTTGAAGATAGTGTATATTTATTATCAAATTTTCTTTGTTGCAGTAATTCAAAATCGCACATGATTTTCTGAGGGTCGAGATTATCAGATATTTTTATTCCGTTATGTTTTAGTGTTTTAATAGCAGAAATAATATCATTGATGTTTTCATGGTTCATTATATATATATATATATATATATATATATATATATATATATATATATATATATATTAGCTCCCATGACTTTTTTTTTGTTTTGTCAGGGAGCTGTTTTGTGTGTGATATTATGGTTATATTAAATATATACAGATTGTTTATGATTTTGATTTTGGACTGCACAAACATAAACTTATCCTAATGATTCTATGAACATGAAATATATACAAATGGTGATGACGGGGGAATCTTGTCTACGTCCAACAGATTTTGTACACTCTCCCCCCATACAAAACCCCGGGAGTGTAAAAGGTACACCCCTCAAGGGTGTATGATAGGAGAGTGTATTTTGTCTGTTGTGGATATCGAGGAAATACTCCGGGTCCCCCCAATTAAATAAGCATCAGTCGCAAATGCAAGATAATATCTTTAGAATTTTTGGAGACTCGAACACACGAGAGTCTGTAGAGCTTCGATCTACGTCCAACCGTCTTACCATTTCGGCCATCGTTCTCTTATCAATAATATAGTTAAATTTAAATATATATATAATATTTGTGCTGTCTCACAGAACTTGTATTACTAATAGAATGTAGAACTGTACTTCAGTATTTCAAAATTCATAAAATAATTTGCGTGTATAAGTTATAGTTCGTTAAGGTAACAGACAGACGGACTAATATACGCTATACACGTATATACAACTGGGTTTCTTAAGGTAACGTAGTAAGGGAAATAATCGTTCAATTTACTCCGCAGAGAGATAGCCGAGTTATCTCGCTTTATTATATATACAATTGTTTTAATCATAGAAATTTGATTATTATTCATGTATTTACTCATCAGATTATGTCCCCATGATTAAATAATCGGACGTTCTATGAGCGTATATACAAATTAATATTAAGAGATTCTTGTCTTAGATCCAAAATGTTTCCTGACTGGTCAGTGAGTTTGAAATTTATTCTTGTCAGAAATGGATTATGAACTCGCAGGTAAACGGGGTTAATTGGTTCAATTACAATTAACCACCCTGGTGGATCTTTAGGGCTAAATGAATATAGTATATACCCTTGCTGGGCCTGGCTAGATTTAGAAAGATCTACCTGATAGCTACCTTCAATAACATCACATACCAGATTGACTGCAATTGTTGTTGTTATATTTACAATACCTGGCGATATATGTCTACCGGCACCAAAGGGATTGTTATTGTGTTTTAGTATAACCGGTGGTGGGGCTATTTGTTTCCACGATTCAATTACTCCCGGATAATATTCTTCAATAAGATCATTTAATGATTTCTTCATTTCAGCGTTATTTAAATCTGGTATAATTAGTGTTTGTAAATCTTTTTCTGTTATTTTATAATGATTAAGAAATACTAGCTTCAAATTTGGTCTTGTGTAAGGACTATCTAATTCAGTAGTTGTATTTTTTATAATACTTCGATTGGCGATGTATAAATCGAATAAGATACCATTTAAATGTTTTATTAACTCGATTATTTGCTGCTTTACACTTTCATTATAATGTTGTGATAATGAAATAAGTAAATTTCTTAAATCATTAAACGTTTTATCGTATTCAGGTTTAAGAGTATCTAAAAACCATTTAATACGTTTTTCATCAACACTATCTCGATCTCGCGCCCCTGGCATCTTGATAATAGTAAATATTGATCTAATTATCTTGGGGATCCTTTTACCGTCAAAATCGGTAAAGTAGTATGTATCATCGTTTGGATCATTTTTAAGTGCTATATAATTCCATGGATATTTATTTCGATATTCTGGATTTTTAATGAATTTTTCTTCACTCGTTTTAAACTCATTTTTAGTTGGTTCTGAAACTCCATTATAAACAGGTGCAACTTCAGGCCATCCTAACACGGATCTAATCGAACTCTGATAAATATCTACGAGGTAATCAGGAGAATTTATTTCAATCGCTGCTGATAGTGTTGGTTCATGAACAGTGATCGCTATTTTAGATTCTTTCCCTGTGATAGATTTAATTCTGCGTTGGAACTCATCATTAATCTCGTCTATTTGATAACTACCCGTTGTAATTCCAACAACTTGCCAACCAGGTGTTCCATCAGGTTTATTCTTATTCGCAAATACCAGTGAATTATTTGCTGGTTGTCCACCAAACGGTTTTGATCTGATATTAGGCCAGCTATGATAAACTCGTAATTGCGCTAATGCTATTTCCTTTACTGGAATTGCAGTCGGAAAATTAACGCTAAATTCAGGATTGTTTGAACTTAATGATATCATAGTAGTTTTTGACGGCGTTGTATTAGCCACGATCTGCTGAAGTAATTGCGACTCTGACATTATTATTATCGTTATTATTTAATTCTCCATCTTTCCGTCACTAGAGAACGCGTCGCGTTCCACTATGAATGCTTCATCGTAGGTTTTCATTATCGTTACGAACTCCTCATCGGATATTTTACCATCACTGAGATACGCTGAAATATACGAGCATAATTTAGTGTATGCGGCTGTTGCTGTGTGTAATTTCATCAAGTACTCGTTTAGTTTATCATTCGTACACGTAGATATTTTTTTAGAGATAATACTGATAATTTCATCAAGTACTCGTTTAGTTTATCATTCGTACACGTAGATATTTTTTTAGAGATAATACTGAAAATACCTGCGAATGTTGTTGCCGTTGAAACTATAATCGTTACAACTGCAGGCGCTGTCATCGTTATTGTTGATAGTAATAATCCAGTTCCAGCAATAACAGCAGAAACCGAGTATACCATTATATCAATAACAACCATACGACGACGATATTTTTTTTACCTTTATCGTGTAATCGTCGATGATATTTTTTAGTTTAGTTTGACACTCACATACTTGAGCGTATCTGTGACGTTGAACGTCGATAAATGATTCTTGATTCATTATACTTATCTAGGTAACTAATTCGGGAGTTTCAGCTAGAAACTCAATACACCACCAATAAGTCGCTGCGGTTAACTTTTTGTCATTCGCTATTAGCATAAACGTTTCCTCGACATCTTTATTTAACACTATAGACACAGTTCCAGAAAAACTATCGGTTGAATGACGCCATGTAAATGTGGTAAATATAGTAAATTTTTCAGCACAAAATATAGATAATCTGTATACACCAGTAACCTCTGCGGTATGTTTAAGAGTGTTATTTTCCGGTGTCCATGTTGCCTTTCCTGATGCGACTGTGTACACGATATTAATGATCTGCTTGTGAGGAATTTTAACGAGATTAGTTTTTTTAATAATATTAGGAATACCACTAATGATATCGTTGAGTCTTGCGTTAATGTCAGCGAGATTAATAATAACATTTGGTGGAGTTCCAAAAAAATCATTAATATTTCTGTTTACATTTCTACGAAAATTTAGAAATGTTTGTATATGACTATTAAATTCAGTTCTAAATACAGCAATTCCATCATTGATAGTCGTTAATGAAGTAGTTATTGGAATTTCCTTATCGTCGACGTATTTCTTCGTTGCAGCGTCGAAATCTGTTTCTGGTGTTCTGAGATTATTAATACCATTACTATTCATGTTGAGAAATGCACGCATTATACCACCGCGCACTGACACGTACTTTGGATTCTTGATCATCGACGTATTTTTTTGTTGCTGCGTCTGTATCTGCGATTGGATCTCCAAGATACGTAATTTTTCTTCCTGACATAATAATGTCACCGGTAAATACATCACCAGTTTTCTTAACATAATCGTTAACCGACTTACCGGAATCCTGTATTTTACCCTGATCAGTGAAAGTAACGACATTATTAACAACCGCATTTGGAATTCGTACAAGTACATCTGTAGTTGTATATTACTCGTTTTTAATCGTCCTTGTTTGTCCTGAAAAACGACGACTTCATTTTGATCCACACTCGTGATATTTAATAAATCATCGATTTCATTTCTGAGCTGATCAAGAGTTGCATATTTAGATAAATCGATCTTCTGAGCTCTACCTGAGGATCTTCCATAAATATCTACCATTATATTTAATGATATCAGTTTAAGTGTTATGACGTAGTGTAGTGAACGCGTGCACGACTTTATGAGGCGGTGCTGTTGATTTTGATACAGCATCAAGCATAGCGAGGGTTGCACGACCGCATATTGGAGGATCAGTTATTTTTTGTGTCGGTAGCGTTGAATACCAGATTGGAGCAGTATTATTGCTAACGTAATGAAGAAATTCTTTTGGTGGTGCTAATCCATACGAATCGAAATAAATAATTCCACGTGGATCAATTGCATATGCGACCCAATGCGTGCCTGGGCCAGAGTTTTTATCGAGATTAATGATACCGGTTTCATGTTGCATTGCAAGAGGAGGTAATTGATCGCGCATAAAAACACCTCTGAAATTTTTTATTTTTAATTGCTTAGCAGCATTAAGTAAATCAAAATTGGACATGGGTGTTATTAGTAAACTGTCCCTGGCAATCTTAGGCCTTTTCCGTACCAGTGTGGGGTCCCTGGCAATCTTAGACCCTTTCCGTACCATGAAGGCGGGGTCCCTGGCAATCTTAGACCCCGACCGTATGTTGGGCCTGATAATCTTAGACGGCCCGGCTGTGGTACGTTTGGTGCTCTTAGACGTCTTCCGTGTTGCTTTTGTCGTGATCTTTTTTTTTGAACTTTCTGCGTGTATAATTCCCTGTCCGGTTGCTTTCTTTAATGCCATTCCAGCAGCTGTTCCAACAGCACCTAATGCGGCTGCTTTTGCAACAGCTGGTGCTGCAGCTGCTATTAACGCTGGTATTGCTGCAAGAAGTGGAAATATACCACCTGTCTTAGCTATTTCTTTGATGGCGCCCGCAGAAAGATTAAGTTTGACGCCTTTATTTGATTTTTTAGCGTCGTTGAAGTTTTTGAACTGACGCTCGGTCAACGATAGTTTATTTGCACCGGTAATCTGTTCTCGCTTTAGCGATATTTTTATTCCACAATTATTTTTTGATGCTGATTGCAGCCTTTTAATCTGACCAGGAGTCAGACTGACACTAACGTGATGATATGACATTATAATTATTATGAACGATCTAATTACATGTTTTCTACTGGAGCATCAATAACTCTCATTCGTCCACCAACACCTTCGAGTAACATCGATTTATCGCTGAGTATAACGGCGATTGCTTTGTAATTAACAATAACTCCTCGAATCACACGAGCTCGAAAGTGTATATCTACAACAGATTGTCTGGTTAAATCTAAATGTTCTAGTGAAAAGTAATAAATCGGATACAGCGTTGTAAAATCTAGCTGTGATATTTGTAAACCAGTATCAATATTTTGATCACGTCCCATGAATGTCATTAATCGATGATATGCACGTGCTACATGATTTTGATCGAAATTCAGTAATATATCGTCGGATGGTTCTTGATGTCCATTAATCCTCAATGAAATCTCAGAAACACCGAGTTTGTCAAATATCATATTACTTTGTGTCTGATTATTTACTCGTGCAGTATTTTGAAGCGCAATAAATATATGTCGCGGTGCAGAAACACCCTGCTGAGAAGCTATCTGCCATGTAAATAAACCATTAATTGCACTTTGGATAGCATCTGTGGTCATAGTCAACCATGACAATGTTGATTTACCGCCTTGTCTCATAAAAGATAACAACCGGTCATCTTCGGATATTGACGGAGTCATCACTGGCATCCACAGGGAAAGTTTTGTTAGTACTACTATACCTGCAGCAACTGCAGCATCACTCCATATTGCATCAATGGCCTTCATTCCCAGTTGCTTTGCAATCGGTATTGCTTTTGGGGCTATCCTTCTAAACAGACCCTGAATAACATCACCTAATCCATCTCCGTAGGTCGTTTTGTATACTGGTAATCGAGAGTTTATTACCCTGACCATGGTAGGTCCACGAGTATTATGTATGATCATTTTATTATTAAGTGACTTTATCACTAATTACATACTTAATCACTATGATACTCATCGGCGATTTCATTAATGAGGGACCGATATACATCAATATCCATGATGCCGCCACTAAATAATCGTTTACAAATATCAGCTGCTTCATTAATGATTTCTGGGGAATTATTACCAGCTCGTTTTCCTCCAATGAGAATTTCTAGTCGATCGACATCAGCAAGAACGTTATTGGGACAAGTAATAAGACCACTTCCTAAACCACTTCCAGTTGCGCCAGGATCTTGATATTCTTCTTCAGTTTGTCGTGGTGATCTCAATCGTCTCATTGTTTCTCGTATTTCTTGTTCTCGTTGTTGTAGTTCTTGTTCTCGTTCTTGTCGTTCTTGTTTTCGTTGTTCTCGTTCTTGTCGTTCTTGTTCTCGTTGTTGTAGCTCTTGTTGTAGTTGTAATTGTTGTGGTGATGATGATGGTAATTCAAATTGTGGTGGTGTTTTTTGTTGTTGTTCTCGTTGTTGTCGTTCTTGTTGTTCTCGTTGTTGTGTTATTTGTTGTTGTTGTTTTATTACTTGTTCTTGTTGTTCTGGTGGTAATTGCATATACCTCGTATATGTATCTATTGCATCAATATATTCTATATATCTTAAATCATCAATTCTAGCCTGATCAACGTTATAATATATGCGAAATATCCATTTGTACCAGGTTTCACGGCTTATAGGTTTATCAGCAAATTCAGATTTTAAAAACTGTCTTCGATTATTATAGCTTTTCACAGCAGTCGTAACTAAAATTCCTGGAGTTTTAAAATCTCAAATTACAGTAATAGCATCTTAGGTAAATTTGTCATTTATATCAATTCTATCTCTTGTTTGTTCTTCTTCTAGTTTTTCTGGTTCTTGTGTACGATCTTTTATATCACCTATTTCACCACGAACTTGTTCAATACCTTCAAGTATTTCTCGCATCGGTTGAGCAGCAGCTATTTCGGCTGGAAGTTCACGTAAAATTTCTTTTGTCTTTTTTGTTCTTCTTGCTATTTTTTCAGTTCCTTCTACTATTTTTCCAGTTGTTACAGCGGTTTTCTCTAACACAGGTTGAATACCTTTAGTGGTCTCAGTGATAGGTTTAAATAATTTTTTTGTATCCTCTTCAAATTCAACTTGAGATTCCTGACGCGATTGTAGTTGTTGCTTAACAGAATCACGAACGGGTAGATATTTTTAATTGCCTTTAGTCGCTCTCGAGCTAATTTAGCTGAGTGTGGTTCTCCAGTACTCATTATTGATAATATCTATACTGGCTGTTTAATTTATAGCAGCAGAGAGGGTGAATGACATACGTATGTGACCAGATTGTGAAAAAATCTGGTCAATTAAAGAAGTTTTCATTATTAAGACAAAAACTTCTTTTTTCAGCCTTCGTAGGAACCCTTAATTTTCAAAAATAAGGTCTCTACAAAGTTGTAGGGCTCACCCTCTCTGCTGCTGTCCAATATCAGTGCATTGAATGACAATAGTCCAATATCAGGGCATTGTATGAGGACAGTCAAATATCGGAACACTGCGTCATTGTTTGGTTTACCATCTTTGTCCGAAACTAAGTGTAGACCCAAATTTGCCATCACATAATGACCTAAAATCTAGCTAGAGGCTAGTCGTTCTTGTAAAGCTTTTAATAGGACCGCACAGATCCTGATCTCCTGTAGTACTATGCAACTGAAGATAGCCTGTTTTAATCACAGTCGGTACGCATTATATACGAGTAAAGAGAATAATAATAATAAAAATAATAATAATAATAATATGGGGCAGTTACTTCAAAGGG
>JAECUM010044150.1:42500-44616 GCA_016617855.1 Megalonaias nervosa | reverse complement strand
ATACACTACAGAATCGAGAAGGCAACACTTAAATACAATCAAGACCAATAAGGCGACACTTATATACACTACAGAATCGAGAAGGCGACACTTAAATACAATCAAGACCAATAAGGCGACACTTAAATACAATCAAGACCAATAAGGCGACACTTATATACACTACAGAATCGAGAAGGCAACACTTAAATACAATCAAGACCAATAAGGCGACACTTATATACACTACAGAATCGAGAAGGCGACACTTAAATACAATCAAGACCAATAAGGCGACACTTATATACACTACAGAATCGAGAAGGCAACACTTAAATACAATCAAGACCAATAAGGCGACACTTATATACACTACAGAATCGAGAAGGCGACACTTAAATACAATCAAGACCAATAAGGCGACACTTAAATACAATCAAGACCAATAAGGCGACACTTATATACACTACAGAATCGAGAAGGCAACACTTAAATACAATAAAGACCGGAGAAAGCAACACTTAAATAGAGAAGGCGACACTTAAATACAACACAGAACCGAGAAGACAACACTTAAATAGAAAAGGCAACACTTAAACACAATAAAGACCCAAGAATGCAACACTAAAATATACAATACAGAACCTAGAAGGCAACACTTAAATGCAATACACAAGGGAACACTTGAATATAGAAATGGGAAGAGAAGATAAGGTTGTGCAATATAAAAAAATACAAAATAATTGTTAAAAAAAACAACATCCAAGATATGCATAATCTGGAATGATTTTGATCTGATTTGTGAGCGATGTCATGGTGACATATAAGGTAATAATTACTGGAGTGAGACGAAGAAATGTCAGACGCAGCCATAATTGAATATAAAGCACATCTGAGTGTTGTCCCACATTTTTGTCTTCACAACTGTACAAAGAAATCATTGCATCACAATAATACCGTTGTTCAATGCAAATGAGTTATAAGCGTAGACTATGTGTTGAGCTCATACTTCAATAGGTACCTTCACCGTTATTTTGCCAAGCTATGGTCGTATAAGACAAAATATATTTTCTGTAATGAAATTATGAGAAGCTCAGTTGTATATCAAATCATGTATGCTGTAAAATTTAGTAAACGGAATATTTCCCTTATTTTTTTTATCACTATCCGTTATAGTTGTTTCTTGTATTCACACAATATATAGCTTCCTTCGCGACAGTTGTTCGCTTTATTCACACAATATATAGCTTCCATAGCGACAGTTGTTCGCTGTATTCACACAATATATAGCTTCATTAGCGACAGTTGTTTGTTGTATTCATGCAGTGTATATCTTACAGAACAAAGTTGTTTTTGTAATCATAACCTATTTTGATACAGTAAATTTTATTTTTACTGTAGGATTACATGTTTTGAGAAACAAAAGATGTATTTAAATAGTGACCTTAATTTTCTGAGCATTGGAACTACGTTCATATTTAAAATCTATACTGTGCTGATGTTTTCCGTTAATGTTACAGGAAGAGACTCATTGGCTTGTACTAACGCACGTTCTGGCATCAACGTGCCATAGTTTTTCACATTTTTATATGTTATGTGTTTACGAGTCAGTTTATTATTGTGTATTGTTTAATTGTAGATTACAATCTGGATCCACGAATTATAGAGAGTTGTGCATGTAGTACAGTATAATATGTAATGCATTATATAGCTATTAAAAATTCATGTTTGATCTCAATAAATCTTATAATGTTGTAACAGTCAGTATTTGCTTTTCTGTTAATTTAGTTAATTTAACAATGGCATATTTTACAAAGTAGGAAATATTGCATAATAGTATTCTAGCATATATATATATATATATATATATATATATATATATATATATATATATATATATATATATAGAGTATATATATATATATATATATATATATATATATATATATATATATATATATATATATATATATATTGTGGCGAACTCCCCCAGCTTTGTTAGGGTGGGTTGTATGGTTTTGGTTATCGTTATCTAGAGGATGATCTCCGACGGTGTAATTTGCCCGGAACGAGTAAATATAAATATAAAGCGTGAAGCTTATGGATGGAATAGATAAAGATCTGAGCAGATATATAT